>JAHHZJ010003303.1:0-170747 GCA_021437245.1 Aegilops speltoides
GTAGTTTTTTGGCATATTTGTTTTGTATTTGCACGGCTTTGTAGAAGAATCTTTAGCACATAGAAATTTCATCATGATACACATACAAATGCTGCGAGACCACAAATGTAATCATAGAATGTACATACAAATAGTCTCTTCATAATCATCATCAACACAAAGTGATATCTTGTTATCATCTCGAAAATAGCAATACATGCAAGTCTCGAATACTTGCAACTACAACAACGTCATCCATCTAAACAAAGGCATACGCAAGAAGTGCTATCACTATGAGTGAGGCGGAACCATCAGATACATGAGGTGGCGATTCTGAGTCCTCTCTCGCTAAGCGTGAACCTCAAGTAACTAGCTTCTCCTTCTTATGCCTTTTGAAGCCTTTATGGCTGGCGCCCGTGAACCCATTCACTTGCGCGACACTCATGCCACTCGTTGTACACCGGGAACCTTTCCTTTGTACGACATAGCATTTCCATCTACGCCATCAAGAAACTAGGTACCTGTTAGAGATGCATGTTCATGAAGAGGATGTACAATCATATATATGCAAAAAAATATACTAGAGCAACACCAAAAAGAAAGGTTAGCAACTAGATGCAACATATACGATGCATAAATTAATTAACTAGAAGTGCATGAGGTCATCGTCGCCAACTAACAAAGTAGCGTTCACGCAAGTTCGGCATGGACCATGGACATCACAAAGTTTCATCGCTACAAAAAGTATACAAGTTCAACCGACACATATCATCATCATCGGCATCATAACTCACTAGAAGTTCCATCCTTCCATATCATCGAGGGCGAACCTAGCTGCTTGAGCGGCGTGAGGTCTAGGCGTTGCATGCCTATGCGAGTTGGACGTCGACTTGCGATATAGGGCCGTGGTGGAACATCCCCTTCTCATCGGCGACTTCTTTCATGATGATCGTCGCAATGTCGCTTTGGATCGAAAGAAGTCATCTCTAAGTTTATAATTCGCTTCTCCATGAGATTCTAGCCACTTGTGGATATGATCATCATTTCTGCTGTTAATCTGAAGCTTTGGTGATCCGTGTTGAACTGAATCATGAGATGGACGATGTAGAATCCATCCTTCTTGCTTGGTTTTGGGACATGGATGCAGGAGAAGTTAGTTTTATCTGTGAAACCCATCTTCTTGTTCCTTTGTTTCTGATATGCGCGTGGCCACCTCTATAGCTGAAGCCTTGGAGAGCATCATCTAGAATATTCATTATGTGGGTGTAGTCCTTTTTCGTAGTCTCTCGAAGGGTCAAAATACGGCGTGGGAGACTTGCGGGTAAGAAACGATAAAACGGCGGCGCCCGTTGCTGCGAGGAAAAAGACACCTCAAATTATTCCCCATATGAGAGAGGAATGATTGAAATGTCGAAAGGGTTGTCGGAACGACTTACTTTGGATGATAAGGCACGAGGACAATTTCCGGTCCTTATTCTGTACCATGAAGTTTTGGAGGTACTCCCTAGCAGTTTCACGCTCAAAGTCGCGAGACTCAAGAAAGACTTCGTGCATGTAATGCGGATCCGCCACAGATTTGCGAGACTTCTTCACTCTTCACGGCGGAGCTCATATGTAGCGCAAAAAGCGGACGATAGTAAAATCAAGCCGCCTTGTTAGAAACATCTCAAAGATATGGTCAAACCACAGGAAGAACACCTCCCGCGGGCCGTGTGTCGGCGTAGCACTTCCCCTCGGGCACACGAGCAGCGTATGCCGGATATCTGGATCCTTTGAGGCTAGTAGGCTTTTCTCGATCGGCGGCACATGGTCGTGCGATCTCACGAGATCCCCGATAGTGCCTCCAGCGGTTTCGGCGGTAGCATCGGCTCGCCCGTGAGATGGAACATGGCTGCACCTTTCACGGTACCGCTCTTGAGAATGCATCGTCAGGCTGCTTTGTGTGCTCTGGCTTGTTTGGAAGCGATTACCTTCCCGATCTCTTCCTCTCCTTTTCTTGGGCACACCTTCGAGACCCTTCCTTAACCCCTGCCCAAGTGTTCCCGGGCTAAATCTTGTCACGACCCTCGCGCCCGGCTAGTTGAGCTTGTGTTGGCGGCATCTTGAGCGTGTCTGTGAGGATTTCATGAAGAGACTTTTGCATTCCATAGTGCGGCCCTGCCCGTATATCATCCATATCCTCATTAGCAAGCTGATAGCCCGATTAAGTCATATGGTTGACTCATCATATCTATGTCACAGTCATACAGCGTTTGTATTGAGGTAATCCATAGGGTCGACCTCTGTCTCATCATCCATTCTCTGTTCTCTGGTACATCAGCCGATACTATTGCACCCCTTCATCATGTAGTCGCCGCTCTCACCCGGCACTACTACGAGGCTGGTAATTGCGTAGGTGGGGTGGTGGTCTCCGCACATGCTTGTTGATGTGTGGTAGTTATTGGTGTGCTCTCGGCGGCTCGGGCGAATAAGATTCTTGACCATAGAAGCACCCAACCCTTGCATCGTCAATCATGGCGGGGTCTCGTCGTCCGCTCCCACATCTTTATCTTGGAGGAGGCAAATCCTCGTGCCCCGATTTCACACTGGTCAAGCTAACCTGAAGTGCCAGTGAGATCGGGTGGTTGTGGAATGTCGTTGAGAGGGTCCATTATCATCCCTTTCCCGTCCACCTTACGGCCTTTGATCAAGTAGAGTATGGTGCATGGGGTTTCTTTCGCTGCAAACACATATGTTTGTGGTGTAAAACAACGAAAAGCAACTAAAATGGAATATTATCTATATATATATGTTGGTGCGACATGTAATTACGTGGCGTCAAGCTCAGCCAAAAGCGAAGGCCCACCTAAGCGCGCTGAGGCCGAGATGGGCTGCTATGGCGGGGCGGCTGCGAGAGGCCGGTTGCTTGAGCAAGTGATGGTGCGATGGTGTTGTTGTTCATGGAGTTGCTTTCGCGTGAAACGGGCATCGAAATCATGTACCGTCTTCTCTGGATTTTCCTTCGCCCGATTGATGATAACTGGAACCAAGTTAATGGCGAAATCATTTACTGCGGCGATTCTGACTGCATTATTTTGCTGTAGCAACTCATATTTGTCCTCGGCTGCTTTTTGGCGTCCTCGGCTGCTTTTTCTCGACCATAAGCTTCACCTTTGCGTCGATGTCTGCTGACTAAACTTCTTTTACTGCTTCTTGGCCTCCGGGCGTCGTTGTAAAACACCTTCCCGTGGCGCCGTCTCGGCGCCGTACCACGACCATGTCGGTCATGAGACTTCATCGGCTGAACCTTTTCTTGTCGTGTCTAGATATCTCGCTTATCTTGCCACGATAACTGGAACTAACTTTCACTCCCGTAAGGCACTTAAAAATTGATTGATCTCAGCGACTTAAGGTGAAGCAAGAGGGGGCAATAATCTTCTTTCTTTAATTTCTTGCCCTTCTTCTCCGTGCCTCTGTCTCCGTCTCATCTCGTCGACATTTTACAGGCGGCATGTGCAGATCTTCCTGATTTTCAAATCTTGCAAGTCTTTTCTTGCCTTGAGCCCATCCTTGGTCTTATCCGGCATGTTCATCGGTGTTGCGAGCAAGCTCTCAAGGACATTCTTACAGATATGCATTTGATCTAGGCAATGAGGTGTATCGAGTTTGTGCGATACTCAAGTCCCGAACAGACCTCGTCTTCCATACCTTCAGCAGCGGCTCTGGCGCCTTTCTCATCGTCTTTCGCGCGGGGCACTCATTCCAGTTTTCAACAGCTCATCGATTTCGGCACCGCTCGCTTACGTGGAGGTCCTCGATGCTCGGTGTTACCATTGAATAGATCTCCACGGTTTCTCCACGGGTCGTCTGTTCAAGCCATCTTGATGCCCCATGTACGATTTTCCCAGACCGCCATCTTTCCTTGGCGTTAGCTCTTTGAGGCGTTGTATCATCCGAGCACCGCGTGCATCCGCAATATCCATGGCACACTGGCCTGCCACATATCCGTAACGAGATAGTCCTGCCTTTGTCGTGATCAGCGGCTCTCATGTTGAAATACTCACCTTTCTTTGGCGTCCCATGTCTTGGCGGTGTTTTCCATAACGTGTCTAACTCCTCTTGAAGTAGCCCAGATACAAATTAATATTATTTCCTGGTTGTTTGGGCCCTTGAATAAGCATGCTCATGTGAATGTGCTTGATTTCATGCACAACCGGGGAGGTTGTACATCCATACAAACACGGGCCATGTACTATGGTTGGTGTTACGGTTGTAAGCAGTTCATGCCATCGGTACAGCGCCCGAAACACGATGTTCCTTGCATCACATTCAAAATACCGATAGAAGCTGTTCAGCGCTCTCCGCGGCTTCCATCCTTCACGTGTCTCAACCGGATCATCTCCATCGTCGGGCTTCTTCCTCTCCGCGTGCGGCGCATTAGCTTTGCTTCCTTGGGATCTACAAAATACCTCTGGAGGCGGGGAGTGATCGGTAAGTACCATACAACTTTACGGGGACATTTCTTCCGGCCTTCTTGTATCGAGAAGCATTGCACACGGACAGCTTGTTTTTTCGCGTGCTCCTTCCGATAAATTATGCAATCGTTGATGCATGCATGGTATCTAACGTGTGGCGGATCAAGAGGGCACCACGATCTTCTTGGCCTCATCAACACTAGTAGGACATAGATTACCAGCGGGAAGAACATCCTTTAGGTACTTGAGATGCTCGCCGAGGCTAGTGTCGGTCCATTTGTTTTAGCCTTCGTCTTGAGGAGTTGGGCGTGAAACTCAACCGGGTCACCTCGAGTTGCAACCATCATACAATGGAGTGTTGAGTCTACCACCGGTTGCTCCAGCTTAGCCTCCTCTCTAAAGCAGCTCTCTCGATTTTCGTCTCCTTGCGAAGCAATGCTTGAACATGAGGTCCGCACAATTGAACTTAGTAAGCGAACTCTGCTGCGTGGAGTCCATGTCGTTCTCTCGCCGCCATGTCGGCCCTTCTCCTCCGCCATGTCCGGCCCTTCTCCGCCGCCATGTCGGCCTCTTCCCGCCGCCATTATCGATCATCTCTTCGTCTTGCCCCATGTCATCATTTCCTGCCCGTCGGCATCCTCAACATCGTCATCCTCATCTTCAATTATCCACCTAGTATAGCCATCCATGAAACCAGTCATGGCGGTAGCGCCGACACGACCATCGTCATGGGGAATTGAGCCAAACTATTCCTTTGCATTTTCGACACGGACATAAAACCTCTGTCCGGTTATTTTCTTTCATGTCTTGCACGCCGACCGCAACCACCTGTCCACCATCGTTCCTTGACCATCGCCAACTCTGCACGGTAATAATAAAAATTGATTGTAAAAATGCATGCATGCATCAAAGTCATAAAAAATTTGGCATGACCTTCCTAAAAATAGGACATATATGGATCTAGAGTTTGCGGAATTAGCGAAGCGAAATAAATCGACATTTCGGCAAAACATAAACAACTCAAAAGCACAATTTTGGCGGCGTCGACTCATGCCACACACACAATTTCCACAAACATATCACACACACATAAACACATTTCCATTTTGCAAAAGCATGAAAGTTTCATCACCTCTATCTTGATGGCGAAGATGATGTTGTAGGGAGATCAAAAGTGCACAAATTAAGCTCTTCTTGACAAAGATAGATCTAGTTATATAGGGGCAAATAGGTCCTTAACTGAATCCTACATCTACCTAGCTACCTAATTTGGAAGGAGACAACTTCAACTAGTGGAGGGAAGGAAAAAGAAAGGAGATGCATTAATGGAGGTGGTGTAGTTATGTAGGAGTAATGAAGAGAGAGAAGGTGGATAGAGAGAGAGGGAGTAATGGGGAAGAAGTATTGAGAAGAAGAAGAGTGAGAGTGGGAACATGTGGTGGAGGGAAGAGAGGAGAGGGGAGGTAGGGGAAGGAAAAAAAGTGAGAGTGGGAGCATGTGGTGGAGGAAGAGAGAGAGGGGAGGTAGGGGAAGGGAAAAAAGCAAGGGGAGGAGGGGCGGTTTGGGGTTGCTGGGGTTAGCGATGGCTGGTGAGAAACAGCGCTGCTGCTAAAACTTTCAACAGCAGCGCTTTCAGAAAGCGCTCTGCTAAGCTGGGACAAAAATGGCGGCAATTTGAAACTTACCAGCAGCGAGCTCGAGAAACGGCGCTACTACTATGCACTTAGCGATGGCGCTGTTTCTGCGACAGCGCTACTGCTACTAGAGGTGGGGAACACCGCCGGTCGATATTTGTAACAGCGTGTTTACGGCGAAGCGCTCTTGCTAAATATTTAGCAGCAGCGAGTTTAAGCAAGCGCTACAACTACTTACCAGCAGCGCTCTATTTTGAACATTCTTTGCTAAGATTCTGTGTATAGGCTTTTCCCTAGTAGTGCGTGTCTCTAAGTTATGTAACCGTTTTACTACTCAATCCAGTCAAGCCTCCATTTCCTTACATAATAGGTGTTGAAGCCTTGAAGTTGAAGTGTAGGACGCGAGATGATCTTGGTCCTTAAGGCATCACTTTTCATAATAGTACAGGGAAAGCACATACATTTTTTATTGGTACTAATTAGTGGGTATGTTGTCCAAAAATAATTTGATAGCGAGAGGCCAATAAAGACAAAACATGTCAAACTCCTAAAAAACGAGATATGTTTCTCCATTGTCTAATCACAACAAAGGGGTCTCTTGGTTTCTTTTGGATTACAATCTCAACGATGTCTACGTCCAAGCAGACTAGCTACTATTACATATATATTTTCCTTTTCACTATACTTTTTATGAAATATTGCTTGAATATATCTCCTCCAGAGAACATCTTCTCGACAACTTTTACCACACCATATTTCTTCAAGTAGTGTAACTAATAAATACTTATATAGGACTACAACATCTTATTATTTCATAACATAAGATGGCATTTCCCCTACAAACAAGTGAAATACAAAGAATACGATAATGTTACTATTACTAGGGAGAAAACAAAGGGAAAATGGATAGTAAAAAAATTATTTCCTTTATTATCTAATTATTTACAATAATTAAATGATGTGGTTATACTTTGCTCGACAAAAAGAATCTATTGAATAGTAACACTAAAACCATTGAAGAAACTTATGTGAGGAGTGTGAAACCATCAAAGAATGTGATAGAGTATGAAGAAACTATCATAGCTTTCCCATGTTTGGTCCCTTCCCCATAGAGAACCATAGTGAGAACCACCAACATGGATAAATTTATCTAAAGGCCAACTACCGTTGGACATTAGCAAAGCAACCCATATTGATGTCCATCGTTTTTCTACATGTTACTCATGTTTTAGCTAGCTTGTGTTATGTATATTACACATCAAGTCAAGTAGATGTTCCACATCACAGTTGAGCTATTCCTAATTTTTATGTACAAAACATAACTAATTTTCTGTGGCCTTGGGATAATTAAGCTACAACAATCCCAAGTTAATAGTGCCACGTCACCACTCTTACTGTTGCGAATCCTCGATTGATCCAAATCGCAATCCAAAATCAAAGTCCAAAATTCAAATTCCCAAACATGAAAACTAAAATGTTCATCATGTGGCAAATATCCTTTTGACAATATTTGTGGTGAACCAACATTTTTGCAAAGTGTTTAAATGCCTTAAACAAATTAAAAACAATGGTTAAAACATTGTTTAAATGCCTTATGTTTTATAAAGATGCAGAGCTAATTTATTTAACTACCAAACTAATTGTGGCAGTAGTCTAAATTATAATAATAATTTAGGTTCAAGCTTGGTATTTTGTAAAGAAAACAGGACCCCCCCCCCTCCCCTAGTCGGCCTCGTGGCCCAGCTGGCCATTCAGCCAGCCAGCCAGGCCGGCCCACACGCCCCTCACACCCTCCCGGTATACCCCCTCCCCGAAACCCTAGCCAGCCTAACCACCCGCACTCCCCCGATCCCCACCCTCTCCCTCCAGCGCCGCCAGGGGAGAGCCCCACGCTCGGCCCCCCACCACTCTCGCGTGTTGTCACGCCCCCTGGGCGCTCCCTGCCTGATTCCTCGCTCCTGAACCCCCCGCCCCACTCCCCCTCGATCTCTCTCTCCCTCGCCCCTCAGGATCCAGATCGGGATCGGGCGCTCCCCTCGCCGCGTCGTAGCTCACCGACGCCCGCACCCCGCCAACCATCGCCACCTCGCTGGACCACTATGTCGCCGACCGTCGTCGCCTCATCCTCCATGACTTCCTCGACCTCTTCCCCGCCCCGACCTCACTGACGGACGCCGCTCGTCGGAGCCGTTCCGCGTCGCCTCGCCTCCTCATCTCTTCCTCAACCGGTATCCTCGAGGCTCGCCGGCGTACCCCAGCACCGGGGGTGAGCGTCTTCCCTCCTCTCCTCTATGTCCCGTCGTAGGACGTCGTTCGCCGCGTTCACCTGCTCTCTGTTCGCGCGTGCCCACACCTGCAACCCTTCCATGGCCGCGCCCGGCCTCGCCAGCATACAGCTACTCGGCCTTGCTTGCGCAACCCCGCTGCCGCACCATTCGCCCACCCGCATCGCTGCTCGTCGCTGTCGCGGCGCCTCCCTTCGTCCGACCATTGCCATTGCGTGGCCTTTGTGCCCGCCGGCGCTTCGCCATGCACTGCTTAAGCACGAGCGCGACCATGGCTGGTGCCAATGACGGTCGAGGCCCGGCCCTGTGAGCGAAAGTTAAAAAATAAAATGTAAAATAAATTAAATTGTTAATAATCAATCAATTAATTAAATGGTTATTTAACAATTAAAGTTTCCTTAATTAACTTAACGATAGTTGACTTATTATGCGATTATGCATATGTTTGCATGCATTTACTGTTTTCCCCTCTTCTCTCCGGTAGATTCCGAGACATTGTTGATGCCAATGTGTTCGACTACGTCGATGGCGACCCTCCTTGTGCGAGCAACCAGGCAAGCCCCCCTGATCATCTGATATCGCCCATTCTATACTCTCATGCTTGCATTAGATTTTGCTCTGTTATTGTTTGCTCCTATCACGATGCATAGCCTGCTTTTGTACTGCTATTGTTACCTACACCTTATCCTAAAATGCTTAGTATAGATTGGTTAGTGATCCATCAGTGACCCCACTTGTCCTTGTTGCCTGCTTCATCATCGGCGACTTCGATTAAGCGTGATCGACGACGAGCCCCACGACATCACATCATGCCCTTTTGTTGCTCGACTCTGCGAGCTACTATCGAGTGCGAGGTGATCCTCATAATGCACTCTTGATGATAATTCTATAGTGTAGCTATTCGGTCATGGTCATCGAGGGTGATTTCCTCTTTCACCATTCGATCACGGCTCGTCGTTCAATGCCTCAAGTGTGAACCTCGGTGGTCCTCTTCGTTCACCTTGATGATTACATGAGTGGAATCCACGGGGTGATTCCTCGGTTTTTCCCTTGATGTGCGGACACAGTTACCTTGACTTTACTTGAGACCTTTGTTGTAGTCGGGCGGGGCGTTGAGCACCAGCGAGTTGATGTGGTCAGGCGGGCCCGTTGAGCACTCGCGAGTTTTCCACATAGCGCGGTCGGGCGATGCAGGCCCTTGTCGTAAGTCCATGAGGCGGGGTGATGGGGTCACCTTATCGTGAGTCTCTGCTTTCGTTTCGCGAGCCCCAATGCACTAACAGGTTTGGGTATTTGTTACGAGTTGGCCTCGGCCCTACGCACTAACCACTGCGAGAATAGATATGGGCCTCGGCGTCGTGGTATCGGCCAGCTTTGTCGGATGTCGATTCGGTGAGTGCGGCGCGGTCGGATCGTCTTTGGCCATCGGCGGTGCTGGTATCCACCCTGCTCTAGCGACCGGCGTGCTTTGCGGGCGATGGGCCCAAGACCGGAGTGCTTAGGATGTAGACGGCGGGGACCTCTCTGCTGAGCCTAGGTAGGGTTGCGGCGTGTTGATCTTAGAGGCGGGCATTGACCCCGAAGGTGTGTCGGCGGAGGATCGGCGTGTTGGGTAACATGGTGCACCCACGGAGGAAGATATATATTCGAATACCGTGTCCACGGTAATGGGCGTTCAGACTTGTATCCGGATCTTATATAACTAGAAATGGATACTTGAGATATGTGATGGACATGTGGCTCGGGATTTCTTTCTCGTGAGAAGTCGAGGAAAGATCTCAGTCGTTGATGTTACAACATGTTTGTTAAATATAAACTGCTACTCTTTACTCTTCTACATGCTGCAAGGTGCTCGGAGCTGCTTGAAGATGCTAGTCTTCGATAGGCTAGGCCTTTCCCTCTATTCTGGCATTCTGCAGTTCTGTCCACAGATACAACCCTTCCATTTGATACCAATGCATACTTAGTATAGATCTGATGCTTGCGAGTACTTTGGATGAGTACTCACGGTTGCTTTGCTACCCCTTTTCCCCCTTCTTTTCTTCTTTCGGTTGATGCAACTAGATGGTGGACCCTTGGGCGGATGCCATCGCCGATGGATGCTACTACATGAAGACCGCCGGCGACCGGGGAGTAGTTAGGAGGTCCCGGTAGGAGAGCCTTGCCTCTTCGATCGTGTTGCTTTTGTGCTAGCCTTTTAAGGCATCCTTGTTTAACTTATGTCTATACTCGGATATTGTTGCTTCCGCTGACTCTTGTGTATTAAGCTATGTATTCGAGCCCTCGAGGCCCCTGGCTTGTAATATAAAGCTTCTATTCTTTTATTTGTGTCTAGAGTTGTGTTGTGATATCTTCCCGTGAGTCCCTGATCTTGATCGTACACATTTGCGTGTATGATTAGTGTATGATTAAACCGGGGGCGTCACAAGTTGGTATCAGAGCCAACTGCCTCTAGGATCCCCCTTTCCAACTCCTTGGCCGAAGTTGAGTCTAGTATTTGAAAAACTGATTTGCTAACATGGTTGTGTGGCATACGGGCCCACGTTGCCATTTGGTGGTATTAGGATCTTTTACTCCTCGTCTATACTCTGGGATTCTAATCTCTCTTCTATTTCGGGTTAAATGGTTTTATTAACTCTAACTCTAGGTTCTCGTAAATACTTTCTCCCGGAGAGCCCTCACTCCAAATGATTGCTTGGTGCACCAGAAGATTCTGAAGATAGTCTCCGATGTTTTACCGTGACCCTTATACGATTTGCCATTGCGATCCCTACCACCGATAAATCCTTATGAGTAACTACCTACATAGTCGTTCATACCTTCATCCCTAGTTGCTCTTGTTATTACAAGATGCCTCGAATTACTCTCTGTTGTCCTCAGAATCCGTTGATCCTACTGCCTTGCAGTTCTTTGCCACATGAATACCCCTGCGGATAATTACTCATGCTTGCCGGGTATCCGTTCGTCCATAGTTGTTCTTTGCTTCACAAAATTCTTTGGAATATTATCCGATCTTCCGAAAATCCTTAGTAACCTATTGCTCTTTCTCCTCCTTGTCTACTTGCATTGTGGATGCTTTCCATATGTCTGGCAATATTTAGTAGTGTCCTTTGTCATCTTTAATTTTGAGCATTTGATTGAATATGTTGGTGAATGCTTGCAATCACCTAACAAAGTTAAATTCTTCCTTGACTCGGGCGTAAGCCCACGACTGAGCTGGTACTCGACAAATCAAACCTTGATTGATTGTCGATCTATATCTATTCAACTTACTTGTCTTTGATCGAGCCTCTTCTTCTAATCCCCGTTTTGGAACTCATAATTCCCTTTGCCTTGAGCTTTGAGTTAGTCGATTGTTTCTATAATCGATATCCTTGCCTTCTTTCTTCTTACGGGTGAGTCGATGCTCACATCGGATCCCTTATGGACCACTAGATCCTTTGTTGGGTTTTATCCGACAGCGGCCTTCATATTCAATAACCTTGTGAGCCTTTCCTCGGATACATAATGCCTTTGGTAAGTTGTATCCTCTGCTTCCTCAACCATGCTCTACTTCTGAACTTGTGTTAATTACTCCTGAAGATCATAGTATATGTTCCTAAGATACCCTGATGGGTTGAACCTATGCCTTCCATAATCTGTATGAACCGGAAACTTCCACGGGTCATACTCTCTTTGTGTTATGCGGATAAAATCTCAACACTATGGCCGTCTAAAATGAGAAGTGAATGAAAGGTTATACATTGAAGAAGTGGGAGTCGACCTTGAACTTTGTGTTCATGCCCATGAACACGATGTATATCCTATCATGGAAGCTTCTTGTTATAATAATAGTCCCCTTGTGATAAGTTCGTCTCGTGTATATATTTGGTCCTTTGCAACCGTGATTCCGACCATATTGCTCTTCTTTGACCCCTTTATAGGACAAGTTGAATTACTTGCCTTCTGCAGATCATTTCACTCGTCCAACCTCCGTTCTGCTATACCCTCGAGTAGTTACCCTCTGGTATCTCGAGATTATCACGGAACCACATAACCTCTTATGGGGTTTTCATCAACTATTATTCTCACCGATTCAAATTTTCCACGGGTTTTGAGTTGTTAGACACTCGAGAACACCGATAATTGATTCAGGTCTCTATTGCTTTGTTTAACCTTTCTTGCAACCTATCATATCTGAGCAGTGATAATTTCCTGCTTATGTAAACACCTCGGTGTACAACTCTGTCAGTAAGACCTTGTTACTATTGATGATGACATTCTGGTAGCCACCGATGGACGAGAACTTTGCCTATTGGTCCGCCTCGTCTTAACGAGCGGGAAAATGGTTCTCTCGTCCTCGCCCTTAGTACCAACGTTGTTGCCAACATAAGCGACAAGTTGTCCTCGACTGTCTTGCTATCATGACCGTGCAAAATGTAGCGCCTTCTTGCTTTTAACCCACATGGTGGGCCCATAACCCACAGGTCCCGAGGCGAAACCTGACTCTCTGTACATCTCTGTCTTCCTAAATTGTTCCTCACGCTTGGCCGTATGTAATTCATGAGCCACCTTCTTTTGATCTATTACGCTATCGGATGCAATACTTATTTTCGATCTGCTGGATCCCTTTCACACTCTGTTTCAGACATCGAACGATTGTCCATCCGCTTGAAGCTTCTTATTGCTCCTCCTTACCTTGCTCTCGATGACTTTCTTGAATTTCAACTCGAGAGATGCCTCTATCTGCGTGGCGAGATAGCCCCAGGTACCTATCTTGTGTTGAGCCCGTCCTTTTGAGTCTTCCCCTACTACACCCTTAAATCTCGGGGCGAGATTTCTTGTAATGGAGGAGAATTGTGGCCTTGAATAATTAAGCTACTGTAATCCCAAGTTAATAGTGCCACGTCACCACTCTTACTGTTGCGAATCCTCGATTGATCCAAATCACAATCCAAAATCAAAGTCCAAAATTCAAATAGCCAAACATGAAAACTAAAATGTTCATCATGTGGCAAATATCCTTTAGCAATATTGGTGGTGAACCAACATTTTTGCAAAGTGTTTAAATGCCTAAACAAATTAAAACAATGGTTAAAACATTGTTTAAATGCCTTTGTTTTATAAAGATCTTTGAGCTAATTTGTTTAACTACCAAACTAATTGTGGCAGTAGTCTAAATTATAATAATAATTTAGGTTCAAGTTTGGTATTTTGTAAAAGCAGAACCCCCCTCCTAGTGGGCCTCGTGGCCCGGTGGCCATTCAGCCGGCCCGGCCGGGCAGCCCACGCCCTCACACCCTCCCGGTATAACCCCTCCTCGAAACCCTAGCCAGCCTAAACACCCCCACTCCCCCGATCCCCACCCTCTCCCTCCAGCGCCGCCAAGGGAGAGCCCCACGCTCGGTCCCTCCACCACTCTCGCTTGTTGTCACGCCCCCTAGGCGCTCCCTGCCCGATTCCTCGCTCCTGAACCCCCCCACTCCCCCTCGATCTCTCTCTCCATCACCCCTCAGTATCCAGATCGGGATCGGGCGCTCCCGTCGCCACGTCGCAGCTTACCGACGCCAGCGCCCCGCCAACCATCGCCACCTCGCCGGACCACTACGTCGCCGGCCGTCGTCGCCTCGTCGTCCACGACTTCCTCGACCTCTTCCCCGCTCCGACCTCACTGACGGACGCCGCTTGCCGGAGCCGTTCTGCGCCACCTCGCCTCCTCATCTCTTCCTCAACCAGCCTCCTCGAGCCTCGCTGGCGTACCCCTGCACCGGGGGTGAGCGCCTTCCCTCCTCTCCTCTATGTCCCGTCGTAGGACGTCATTCACCGCGTTCACCTGCTCTCTAACCGCGCGTGCCCGCACCTGCAACCCTTTCATGGCCACGCCCGGGGCCTACGCCCGCGCCCTGGCTACTCCGACCTTGCTTCCGCAACCCCCGCTGCCCGCACCATTGCGCCCACCCGCGCCGCTGCTTGTCATTGTCGCGACACCTCCCTTCGTCCGACCATTGCGCACGTGGCCTCTGTGCCCCCGGCGCTTCGCCGTGCACTGTGCACAAGCAGCAGCGACCACGGTGGTGCCAATGACGATCGGGGCCCGGCCCCAATGAGCGAAAGTTAAAAAATTAAAATGTAAAATAAATTAAATTGTTAATAATCAATCAATTAATTAAATGGTTATTTAACTTAATCAAAGTTTCCTTAATTAACTTAACAGTAGTTGACTTGTTTTCTTAGTCTGTTAGTTTATGACATGCGGGCCCAGCCTTTTGCTTAATAAAATGTGTTAGTTAAGTTAGTTTAACCACTGAGTCACTTACATGTGGGACCCATGACCTTTGTTCTTTTAGATAAGGGTGACTAGGTCAGCTCTTGACTCAGCGATGGGGCCCTCTGTCATTACTTACACATCTCTGGGTACAATCTCTGTGTACCCATAGCAATTACACTTGATATATTTTGAATTAAAATAAATCCTATTATGTTTTAGAAATGGTTTAATGTTTGAACATTAATATAAATTAATCCGTAACTTTCGGATGAAAATGTTTTATACATGAAAGTTGCTCGAGCAGCGAGGCGAATCCGAACATGCGGTCCATTAAGTCGCCACCGTCCCTAACATAGCGAACATGCAACCTTTCCCCTCCGGTTCATCATCGATAGGCGTCCGGAACAGGAAAACTTTCCGGATGTTGTCCCCTTTACGGTATCGTTATAACCTGCGTTAGAACACCTCTAGCATTGCTTATTATGCGATTATGCATATGTTTGCGTGTATTTACTGTTTTTCCCCTCTTCTCTCCGGTAGACTCGAGACCGCTGTTGATGCCCTTGTGTTCGACTCGTCGACGACGACCCTCCTTCTTGTCGAGCAACCAGGCAAGCCCCCTTGATCATCCCGATATTGCCCATTCTATACTCTCATGCTTGCATTAGATTTTACTCTTGTTATTGTTTGCTCCTATCACGATGCATAGCTGCTTTTGTACTGCTATTGTTACCTACACCTTATCCTAAACTGCTTAGTATAGGTTGGTTAGTGATCCATCGATGACCCCACTTGTCCTTGTTGCCCTGCTTCATCATCGGCGACTCGATCAGCGTGATGGATGACGAGCCGACACGACATCACATCACGCCCGTTTGTTGCTCGACTCTGCGAGCTACTATCGAGTGCGAGGTGATCCTCATAATGCACTCTTGATGATAATTCGTAGTGTAGCTATTGATTCGTGGTCGCCGAGGGTGATTTCCTCTTTCACCATTCACGATCGGCTCGTCGTTCAACACCTCAAGTGTGAACCTCGAGGTGGTCCCTCTTACGTTCACCTTGATGATTACATGAGTGGAATCCTTGGGGCTGATTCTCGGGTTTTCCCTTGATGTGCGGACACCAGTTACCTTGACTTTACTTGAGACCTTTGTTGAAGTCGGGCGGGCCCGTTGAGCACCCGCGACTTGATGTGAAAGTCGGGCGGGCCTGTTGAGCACCCTCGAGTTTTCCACATGGCACGGCCTGGCAGTCTGGGCCCTTGCCGTAAGTCCATGAGACGGGGCTGTGGGGTCACCTTATCGTGAGTCTCTGCTCGTTTCCGCGAGCCCCCAATGCACTAACAGGTTTGGGTATTTGTTCTGAGTTGGCCTCTGGCCTTTACGCACTAACCACCACGCGAGAATAGATATGGGCCTCGGCGTGCGTGGTATCGGCAGCTTTGTCGGGCGTCGAGTTCAGCGGTGCGGCACGGTCGGATCGTCTTGGCCATCCGGCGGTCTGGTATACACCACTGCGAGCGACACAGAGTGCTGCGGGCGATGGGCCCAAGACCACTGGAGTGCTTAGGATGTAGACCGGCGGGGACCTCTCTCTGAGCCTAGGTAGGGCTGCGGCGTGTTGATCTTCGGCGGGCATTGACCCGAAGGTGTGTCGGCGGAGGATCGGCGTGTTGGGTAACGTGGTGCACCCTGCGGGAAGATATATATTGAATACCGTGTCCACGGTAATGGGCGTTCAGACTTGTATCCGGATCTTATATAAGTAGAAATGGATACTTGAGATATGTGATGGACATGTGGCTCCGGGATTTTTTTCTCGTAGGGAGTCGAGGAAGGATCTCTGGGCGTTGATGTTACAACATGTTTGTTAAATATAAACTGCTACTCTTTACAACTCTACATGCTGCAAGATGCTCGAAGCTGCTTGAAGATGCTAGTCTTCGATAGGCTAGGCCTTCATCTCTATTCTGGCATTCTGCAGTTCAGTCCACAGATACAATCCTTCCATTTGATACCAATGCATACTTAGTATAGATCTGATGCTTGCGAGTACTTTGGATGAGTACTCACGGTTGCTTTGCTACCCTTTTCTCCCTTCTTTCTTCTTTTGGTTGATGCAATGGTGGACCCTTGGGCGAGATGCCACCGCCGATGGATGCTACTACATGAAGACCGCCCGGCGACCGGGAGTAATTAGGAGGTTCGAGGCGAGGAGGCCTTGCCTCTTCGATTGTGTTGCTTTTGTGCTAGCCTTTTAAGGCATCCTTGTTTAACTTATATACGTACTCAGATATTGTTGCTTCGCTGACTCTTGTGTATCAAGCTCGTATTGAGCCCTCGAGGCCCTGGCTTCTAATATAAAGCTTGTATTATTTTAGTTGTGTCTAGAGTTGTGTTGTGATATCTTCCGTGATTCCTGATCTTGATCGTACACATTTGCGTGTATGATTAGTGTACGATTGAATCGAGGCGTCACATTTCTGACAGAATTCTCAGCATGGTTCATTCAATCACTATAAATCATTAACTATTTCTAGAAATGTAGTTACTCATAAAAATTTGACAAAAATGTTCAACGCCAAATTAATTGAAGCAAATTTCAAGTGTGTCAAGTCCACTTTCAATAGCATATGAGTGAATTTATCCTACAAAACCTTCTCTTGAGAATTGATGCCCATGCAAAATATAACTAATATCTCGAGTATAATTCACATCGTTTTACCAAAATTTTATGTACTAAAATCATTTACACAGCAGAGATATAAAACACAATTTAAAAAGTTGTATCGTCTCCTTTTAGATTAATTAGTATATAACACAAAAATAAGGTAAAAATATATGGAGAACACACATATTTTACAATAAGAATAATAGTAACCTAATACGACATTGTAATTTCATAATAAGTTAACAATGGATAATGATGATCCCCTTGCATCAAACATGCCTAAGACAAAACTATGTTCGCCTAAGGCGCATATTTGAGAATGTGATCACATTTGGATGCAAGTTTCCTTGGACACGTTAAATAATATGTGTTCAATTGTTTGTCCTCGGCGAAAAAACAAGCATTTCAGCTCACTACATGATCAATATACACTGAAACATTTGTTCTTTTGTCCAGGACACATCGATCATATTTTTCAATCCCACCGTTGGATCATGTTATATTATAGGTGTGTTAGTTCAGTATTTTTTCAGGATTTTTGAGAACTTTTACACGTCGAAAACCTTAACTATGCAGGTCATAAATAATTTATTCTACGCTCCGGCCATCCCATGGCAATGAAGCAACCAACCAGATCCACCCGCATGCAAACCTCCCTCCTGTAATGGCGGTGGCAAAAGATCCATCAGTTTCTGACGATAGTTCGCACAAGCTTTCACGATAAAGAAATCAATAAGTTTGATTATATGTTACATCGAGATTACTATCAATTTACGACCATGCACCTGAGTAATGAAGTTAACACTTTTTATTACATGTCACACGGGCTATTACTATCAATAGATGACCATGCATCTATATTAATGAAGTTAACACTTTTTACTACATGCGCATAGGCTATTACGACGAAATGTATAGAGGACACGAGGATGGGCGCATGTTTTCTAGTTGATTGGGTGCACCGTGCAGTCGAAGTGCAGAATAAGGATTTTCGCTCGAGACACGGTTTAAGCGCCACCATATAGTAAAAGTAGCAAATATATTCAACCACATTAATTCGAACATCATGGATGACGGTGTAACTCAGATGACACTATTTACACTAAAATGTTGTTGTCTCTTGGGGGTACATCTGGAGCACTCTCTTGATATCTACTACAGCTTACAAGTATGAGTGGACATAAATAAGCATGGAGCTTTAATTTGGTCAAAACTCATATACACACCCCACACATAGACACAACCCAACACTCCCCCTCAACTTCTCAAAAAAAATACTCACCATCAAATGGGTGATACGTATCTATCATTACCATCTTGTTACCAGCTAAACTATATTACTTGAGTCCTAACCCTTTGTTAGGCAATGTACTACTTGATTCTCCAGGCTTATGTGATTTAATTCTACTAACAAACATAAATGTGCGTTGCAACGGGAAAAAAACATGCCCCTAGCCCAGTAAGCATGGCTCAAGACTCCCATGGGTCTACATCCTCTACTTCAATATGGCGCCCTACCCGTGTCACTGCTTATCCTTCTTTTCACCCTCACTAATAGTGAGCGTGGTGTCCACCCTATCACAATATGTCGGCGGTCAATCCCAAGGCAATGATCTACGCCACCGTGTGGCTCACCTTCATTGAATCGCACCAGTGAAAGAGAATGCTTGGAACATCTTTCAATTTGTTAAAATACTAGCTTAAATATCATGGAGCTGAGCAAAAAAATTGCCCATGGACTATTAGCCACAATAGTTGCTTCTAAATTGATGTGGCATCCTTCTTTTTGTGTATTGGGTATGAGTGAAAAACTATTCAGCCTCAAAGACAACGAATAAATGAGAGCAAAAAAAGAGTGTTATTAAAATTGCATGCGCCTTATATACTCAAATGAGGCTGAAGAAGCAATATGCCCTTTAGTCATATACGCACAAAGGGATAGAGTCATTTAGAAAATGTTTGAATTATAAGCATCAACTTGTATGTTGTGCCACTTACAATGATCCGTTCTACCAATTGGTCCACAATGAATTCACTAATCTGGGAGCATGTATCATCTGAATGGCTTTGTTTCCTTGTTTACGAAGAGAATTCTAACTCGTGAATCAAACACCATTAACCCCACCTCGAAAGACTGACTCACCATTCTTTAGGGACCCTCCTCTCTTTTCATTGTCCTCTAGCGACAAAACAAACACTATGAGGCCTAACCTAATCAACTACTAGATCTGCAGAATAAAACACAACACATCATGCTTACTCAAGCACATGTAGGACGCATCAAGAGCCAATTGTGAGCTTGTAGTTGAATTTTAAAATCATTCATGACAGATCAAAAGTAGATCATGAAATTAAAAAATCATCAATGAACTCCACCAATCCACCTCGTCGTTGGTTCTACCCACCTTGACCTCTTTGGCAAGAGGCCCGTGCCACAGACGTGCTGGCGGCCTATAACCTCCTCCTTCTAAATAGGGCACAACCACTGGGAGAGATTTGAGTGAGATGATGGCACCCTGATGTGGAACTACACTAGCACGTCTCCACCACACTCACCGTGGACCCCTTCCATGAGGTGAGGCTTGCAAGCTCACAGTTTGTCTCCTTCATCTCTGGCTATTACCTCCACCGCAATGGAATCGTTCATTCCGGTGAAACCCCACTCGATTCCTCCTGCATAGAGCCTCCTCAACACCTCTGACAGCCTCCTGGCCAGGCATCACACACGATAGTATGCGTAGAGGCTGTAATCTTTCTACGACACTTCCGGCGAAGCCTTACCCTACAACAGTGGCCGCAAGTGGCCATATGCTGCAAATATACAACACTTCAGCTGCTGCCGAAAAATTTGTTCCACATGGGGGACCATGCAGGACCTCAATAAAGTGGTTGTTTTATATCACTTTGTGCTAGAAATGCTTCTCCAACAGCTTCCCTAAAATATAACACCCACAAAGCAGCAGTTGTAGTGTATTTTAGGGCACTAATTTTAGGATATTGTTGGAGATGAACATTTTCTTCTGCCCTAGAATTCACTTTTTGAGCCTCGAGTTTTACTCCAATTGCTTTTTGCGCTCTATTATAGGGCTATGGTTGAAGATTCCATGAGTTTTTTAGGGTTTTGAATTGACTTCTCAATTTTGAATTCCCCAATTGTCAGACTCACTAGAAAACTCACTAGAAAGCACACAGAGCAAGGAACTATGTCGCCTCTCTTCTTCCCTATCAGATATTCTTTTTCGCCTTACTTGAGGAAGAACAATTAACAACCAGGTTCAATGCATCTAGCACACCAAGGCCCTAAATCCACCACGCGGCTCTACTACAAATACCGGCCACACCTCCTATAAAAGCTCTCATTTGCCTTCTTTCAGCAACGAGAAAAAATACTTCTCCTTCAATCCACTATAAGACAGCGACATTAGCGGCCCAAAACAGATTCGAGCAACACAACTCTTCTCACCTTCTTTGCTCTGAGTACTCACTACACCGCATCGCTACCTCCTTTGGATAGTATCTGTACATACATCACCCATCTCTCCTTCACCACCACAGACCAACACCGTAGGCCTATAGGTTCTTTCACTTGCATGCATTATCAGCAGTGCGTCTCGGATGAGCTTTTGATTTGAGGCAACTAGCCAGCCACACATCCGCCTCTTGCTGCTACCCGGCACCCATGACCTACAATTCCTGCACGAGCGGAAGGAGGGACCACTCCATGGTTGCACACCAAAAGCTTGATGCCAATTTTACGCTTTGCCCGTGCTCACGGCCACAAGCACCTCTTCTCTCTGCTCTAGTCCACCACCACGGAGGTTCTCCCCTACTCTAGACTAGTTCCTCTCTGCTAAGGGCTAATGATGTGTTGGAGCTTCTCCATGAAATTTTCCCTCACTCCGGAAGTTCCACTAGCACCACAACCTCTCTTCACCCACAACTCGACTCTGAGCACCAACTTTCCTCTCGTGACAAGCAATGGCTTTAATTAGTTGTAACTTGGGTGTCATGCTAGTTTTTATTAATGGACCATAGCATGTTGTTTCTTGGGGAAATTGGTAACACTCTCTTGCTCTCTAGCTATAACCTACATGTATGAGTAGATATACACAAGGGTGGGACTTTGGGCCAAACCCATACACACACCCCACACATACACTCAACCCAACATATATCCTTACTAGGATGTTGATTGGTAGAAGTTTGCACCGTGTTTCTAAGTTATGTAACTATTTACTACTCAATCCAGCCAAATCTCCATTTCCTTACATAATAGGTGTTGAAGCATTGAAGTTGTTGTGTAGGACGTGCGATGATCTTGGTCCTTTAGGCATCACTTTTCATAATTGTACAAGGAAAGCACATACATTTTCTATTGGTACTAATTAGTGGGGCATATTTTCCAAAAAGGATTTGATAGTGAGAGGCCAATGAGGTCAAAACATGTCAAACTCCAACAAAATGAGTATTTCATCATATTATTGTATGAATTATAGAGGTTATTAACATGGTAATTATTTCAGGATTGAAACATTTCATTGTTGCAACATCTCCACTACATATGATTCTAATATTTTTGTATACAACATGAGTTTGCATATATATTAACAATTTTTTGTACCGGTCATCAAATAGTGTATATTTCCGTATGTATATGTGGACTTCTGTTCAAGTCTATTTTCCTTTTCGCTCAAATATCCCGTGTTTCATTTTTGAGAGGAAATAATGGGAAAGATCCTACTACGCTTCTAGAAATTATTTTGGTGGAAAATGTACGATGGAGGAGAGTAGCGAGCTACCTTATAAAGGATCTAAGCACTCTTGCATTCCCTCTTTGAGGCAAGGTTTTGCTCTATATGTATCATTAGCAAAGTATTCTTTGAATATGCTAAAACATTCATGAATGGTAGGTGTGTTACCATCAAATATGATCATGCTATTGTGATTCCATTAGCTCCGACATACAAGAAACCATCCCAAAAAAGCCTTTGTTTTGGTTCCTGGTTTTACTTTCTTTTAACATATACATGAGTTGCATGCCCAAATTCCACTCTTGGTTCAACATCCACCAAAAGTTTTGGCTGAAGTCACATCCAAAAGTAAGCGGGTTGCAGTCCTTCCTTAGAATATCTCTATTATAGATCATGTCAACTAAAAGCCAGAAAAGAGCCTATGTTTATGTTTACAATTTGGTTTCCATATCCATGACATAGGGGTGGGAGAAGGATCATGATTGGTTATAGTGTTGTAAATTTTGTTACTATAAAAAAAGAACCTTGCCCATAGAGAGTTTCTAGGAGCCATCATCATCAAAGTAGCTTAATTTATCAAGAATAATGACAAGGTTGTTGCATTGGGAGTAGGCCATGGATGATAGGGGTGAAACATATCATATATAGATTCATAGGTTAAGGCCTTCTGAATGGTGTTCTCCTCATCAATAGTAAAATAATGCAATTGGGTGGATTTAGATTGCATAGTATGATAAGACCATGTGTCCTACCAAAACCAAACAGTATCACATCTCCCAAAATCACATTTACCCAAAGACTGAAATTGGTTCCATGGAGACATACAATATCTCGAACAAAAAGAGCAATACCTACCAAAGAGTTTTGGTAGACATGTCAGAGTAATGAGCTTCCAAGATGAAGTTCATCTAAGGGATGTTCTTTTTGTTGAAGAATATGCATACTATGGGCCCGTTCAGAAGCTCTCCAGCTTCCGCAATGAGCCAACTTCTGCGGAGCTGGGCGAGCTGGCTTCTCGCAGGAGATGGCCTCGCATTCGGCTGGGCGAGCTGGCTTCTCGCGGAGAAAAGCAGTTCGGCGTCGGTCGCGAGAAAAGCAGTTCGGCGTCCACTTTGGGATTGCAATTGAGTGTAATTTCCTACAACTCCTGCTTCTCAGTTTTTGAAGCTAGGCTGGGGCTGCTCCCAAAATTACCTTTGCTGCTCGAGGCAGATTCTTGGGCGCTTCCGTTCGGCTGGCTTCTCGCGGGCTTCTCGGGAAGTTGGAAGCGGCGGACATCGAGCAGGCCCTATGTATAGGAACTTCATCAGTAGAGCAGAATTCTGAACTCTCAGATGAAGTACCTCTACACCACATGACTTGGACCTACATGCAAGACCTTACTTGGCAAGACCTTTACCACCTAACAATATCTTTGCGTACATAAAACAACACATTTGTATCACTTTCTTACTGAAGGTCTGAAGCATAACTAAATTGATTGCTTTTTTCAAGTTAGAATTAATATAATTTGTCTTTTTACGACAACACATGCATGTCTTGAATTGACCAGATTTAATGATAATGTGATGTACATAATATATTTATTTTTTCCAATGTAATCGTAAAGTAGGATTATATTTGTTTCTTAGATTGAGAAGCAAATATTTTAGATTGAGAAACAAATATTTAGTTGTTTTGAATGGTGGACACTCGAATCATGTCGTTTCTGATTATTTCCATGTGTACTCTTTGCGGTGGGGAAAAAATTCAAGATATTATGCATACGAAAACCGTAGAAATCAAAGGAAGGGTGAAATGGGGGGATTTAAAAAAAATCCTCAAGGATCTTTGTCACTCTCAAAATCAGTCAATAATGGTAAGATCACTTTCTTACATTATAGAACATTCACCCTTGTTCTTATGATTTGACATTCTCCCCTTTCGGGATTATTTACTTTTGTGCTAAAATGAGTTTGAAATTGTATTTGATATACCTAGATAACTATGTCTTTTGTAGCGTCAGTTTGCTTTCATCATATGTTTTTATATTTATTGAAACATCACAGAAATAAACATGAACTGATTTTCTTGCAACCAATATCATATTAGGCGATTTCCCTGTTGTTGGATGTTGAGTCTTGAAAAATGGCTTAGAGGAATGAAGCAGGTGAGATTGGCACTAAATTTTCATTTATTATCTTTAGAAGGTATGGACATTCAGAATATTATGTTTAAGCTATTTATGACACCGATGCAGGTTGCAAAGATGTTAAAATTGAACAAAAGAATTAGTTTAGCAACAACATAAGATGGTTCATATATTTATGTATGTCCTGGACACAAGGAAAATATGGTTTCTAGAAAGGTGAGTCAACAATCGTCTGAACCAAGACTCTTTAATCGGTCTTGTTATGCGGGACAAAAATCCTCACTAAACACCACAGTTTTAAATAGGCGGCTCTAGCCTTTTCAGCGAGGTGCCGCTAAATGGTCGCCTTCACAAATCGCATGCTATAGCTTATTTGTAGGTCCGTCGCTATTTTCCATTGCCTGCTATTTAAAACATTATAAACACAAGCAAGGGAGAGATAAGTATTGCGAAAATATAGGAAAATCGGGGGCACTCATGTGGAATCACAAGAAGTGATATGCAATAAGCTTGTACTATCTATTAGTCCACATGCATGGAAGTCTTATTCTCTCGATGTCCTCCTCTAGTACTTGCTGATCATGGACGTCATCCTTCTCTTCTTTCAGACCAACGATCATACCATGTTCATCCTCTTCGTGCACCAGTAGATGATGGCCTATATTTTCAGCGTCCTCCTCTGGTACTAGCAGAGCAAGGCTCATATTGTCCGTATCCTCCTCCTGGACTACTAGTTCTCAACTTCCATGCTCGGCATTCTCCTCTTGGACTATCAGGTCAAGGATTACATCCTTGACATCCTCCTCAATCCTCATGCACCAGAATGTCAAGAAATCTTTCATCAGCTTCCTCCTTGTCCAAGAGGTCAAGGCTACATTACCATCGTGCTCCCAATTTTGCACTAGAATATTTCAAGCCCTTAATAGACCATGGAAACAATAACGGTATTTCTCTGACCAGCAACATTGGATGCTTAGCAAATGGCTTGAGGCCGACTATGTTATTGCAGGTTCACAACACTTGAGGCCACCTACGGTTCTGCTCCTGGTCATTTGTGGCATAGAATGTCGTGCCCAAGGTCGAGAATAATCATCTTGGTTACGAAAGATCGAAGGCTTCTCTGGATATAGCTCCACATATTACTCTAGATTCAAAAATGGGCCAAATGTACGCCTCCCATCTAAAGTCATTTATGAAATTGCAGCCTTGTCCCAAGAAACATTACGAATGATTTGTCTTAGGCTGGTGTATTCAATTACAAGGAAGACACCGGGACATGGGTTCTTGTTTCTATTTCAATCGGACCAATTACTCCCAATATCCATAGAACATAATTCTGATGTGTACAATGATGCATATGACATTTCATTTAGTCTCTGATAGGATGTTTGCTAGCACTAGTATGTTCCAAGCTTCATTGTTACATGTATCTTGATTTGGTGATTGATGAGGTTATTATGTATCTTTACGGATAGTCATAGGAAGTTTTTCTTACGAATAGCTACGACGTATGTGTAGTAAACTATTACGTATGGTAGATATCGCGATGCAACAAGTCCTGTAGTCTCATCATCACATTGGTGGGCTTCTTTTTTTTACTAAAAATCTTATCAAACACCTCCCTCGTCGTTGATTCAGGATAAATTTCCCTAGGATATGCTATCCGTTTACCCAATAAGTTGGCAGCTTGGGGGGCATCTAAATATGTATGATGGGCAATCCCAAGACGATGATCTCAGCCACCACATGGCTCACCCTCTTGAACCGCAAAAGTGAAAGAGAATGTCACTACAGGAATCTGCTACTTTGCCATCTGCCACGGCGGACGGCAAAGGCATGGATGGCGGACGGCAAAAGGTGACGGCAAAGTAGGGGACGGCAAAGAGCTGCGTTGCCGTCTGCTTCGGGCAGCTGACGGCAAAGGGGCCTTTGCCATCAGCAGCGGACGGCCAAGAAGACGGACGACAATAAATGCGTTGTTACTCCGTTAGGTGGTTAACGGCAGGCCTTTGCCGTCCGCTGCGGACGGCAAAGCCTTTGTCGTCAGCCACTGTGGGCAAACTGACCAAATTGGTGAGCCTCCCAGGAAGCACAGTTGCCTGCCATGTGGCCTCTTTGCCGTCCGCTGCTGATGGCAAAGACCTCTTTGCCGTCGGTGGCAGACGGCAAAGATCCTGCATATTGTCTCTTTTTTTCTGTTTTTTTACTCCAACAATTTTCACAGCAAATATATATCACATATCCAGCACATAAGTTTCATATCACATATCACATCAGTTTCACACATCAGTTTCATCCATACACATTGTTCATACATAAGCAAGTTCCATCCATACACATTGTTCATACATAAGCAAGTTCCATGATAGCAAGCTAGATACAATGCGAAGTTTCATCAAAGGAAAAGCAAGCACTCCATCATAGCAAGCTAGCTTCCATGAAGTGAATGAAATCTGCAAAATGGTAAAAATAAGAAAGTTAGAAATAGGTGACTAGAACAAGAAGAAGACTAGAACAAGAAGTATATGTCATTTATGAGCTAACTTAGGTGAAATGGATCATATATGAGCTAACAAAGTTGAAATGGGTTGTTTATGAGCTAACTTAGTTGAAATGGATCATTTATGAGCTAACTTAGTTGAAATGGGTCGTTTATGAGCTAACTAAGGTGAAGGGCATCGTTTTTGAGCTAAGTAAGGTGAAATGGATGGTTTTTAGCTAACTTAGGTGAAATGGATCATTTATGAGCTTTTATGAGCTAACTTGGTTGAAATGGGTGGTTTATGACCTAACTTAGGTGAAATGGATCATTTAAGAGCTAATTTAGGTGAAATGGATTGTTTTAGCTAACTTAGGTGAAATTGATGGTTTAGGAACAAATCTAGGTGAAATGGGTCATTTTGGAGCTAACCTCGTGAAATGGGTCATTTGGAGCTAACCTAGGTGAAATGGGTCATTTTGGAGCTAACCTAGGTGAAATGGGTCATTTAAAGCTAACGTAGGTAAAATGGATCATTCTGAGCTAATCTACTAAAATGGGTCATTTTAGAGCTAACTTGGATAAATTGGATCACTTGTAAGCTAACTAAGGTAAAATGAGTCATATTAGAGCTAACTTAGGTAAAATGGATGGTTTATGAGCTAACTAAGTTAATTATGCAATTTTGACATAAGTAAGCTTATTAAGTCATTTTGAAGGAAAAGAAGCTAACTCTAGGTCATTATGGTAAGCATATTGGAGGAAATAAAGCTAAGTCTAAGTCTAGAAAGCGTGCCACGATAAGGGAGGTGTAGGAGGGCGGGCTGGCTCGTGCTTGTGGCTGGATATGGATCGTGCGATGCGTTTACGGAGTTAAGCTGCACTAAAGATCATTTCAATGTCTCGTTAGCATTATGACACTCAAATGTTAAGACTAGCAAGTAATGTCCATTCAAATTAAACTCACCGTGTTCCCGGGAGCAATCATTGGCATCGGCGGGCGAGTCTGACCGGACTTCTCGCACCTGTTGCACATTTGGTTTCTAGCAGAGTCATACTAGTTAGTAATGAGACTCAAATGTTAAGACTAGCAAATGTCTGCAGAAGAAATTTACCACAAGGAGCTCATACATGGCCCTTGCACGCATGTCATTCGTGCCCTCTCCTCCTCCAACATCTTTGTCGTCCTCTCCTCCAACTCCGCTGCCTCTCCGCCGCCTCCTTGAAGTTTCTCCGTTCTATATCTCTCACTCTATATAGCAGCCTGCAACACCACTCACATGACCATTTGTAATCATTGATGGAAGCGCACACAATGTAATGGAGAAAGATAGCTGAGTGCGTATAACTAACCTTGATGGCGAGTTGGATTGGCTGTTCACAAGGCCTTATCTCGGGAGGCGGAGCTCATTGGCGCCTTGATCTCCGGGAGAGTGCTAGGACAACGGATAAGTCCATCTCCCATGGCTATGGAGCCATGGGACCTCCACTCACCGAGATATCATCAACAACTCTGTATCAATGGGACCACAGCTCGGGGTTAAGTCCTCCCTTTCCTCGCCTTCCCGATATCTATATTGCACGAGCTTGTCGTAGGCGGAGATGTTGGTGAAGTTCTTTGGATCATCGAGGTCGGAGCAGAGAATGCCTTGACTTTCTTGTAAGAGCTGTGTGGGCCATGGCATACAATTAGTACACCTCTGGCACCTTATCCGCCTTATTGTAGCATGCACGAAAAGAGAAACAAAGTAAATTAGTAATTAAAGGGCTAAAGCTAGCATGATGAATGAATTGCATGAATCATGAAGCAAACCACATACCAGTTTAGCCGTCTTGAAATAAGTTGGAGCTGCCTTGGTGGTGTGGCACACCTTCCATTTGGGCATGTTTGTCACTGGGCCTCATTGTGGGTGGCCCGCCATTCTTTGAGCACCAACCATCGACCAACACCTCCCAACAATCCATCCGATCCGCACACCATCTCTGAGGGGCCTAAGTTAGCAAATAGAAACTTTAGCGCTTCTGACTATGAATTACTAAATAAAGGAATTAAGTACAAGGCCTTAAAATTACCTTCATGTCTTGATCCTTACTCAAGAACTTATCGCGGCACTCTGCTTGGACTTCTTGATACCACGGTCGGCGTAGTAGTCTCGAGCAACTGCACCCGAGCCTCATGCGTAAGTTACAGTAGGCGCTTGCACTCCTTGTGGATAACATCTTCCGCCTCCTCCTCGTATCCTCCTCACACCTATAGAATATCGCAATCAAATGAAACAATATTGATTAGTACAATTAATAACTAGCTAGTTGAAGATTTTTAATTGTGTAAGGAGAAATTACCTAGAACTTTCGATCACCATGTCGCCTCGTCTTGCACAAGACACCGTCGATAATCTCACCCGGCGGGGCAGGGCGTAAATAGTTCTCCCAACTCAATCCAACCTCTGGAAGCCGACCCTCACCGAGCAGCGTGACAAACCCGGAAAGTTTTGCGAATCAGAACTCCAGGGCGGAGTTGGGCGGCGAACACTTTCATGGTGGTCCCAACCCTGCAGACATGACAAGGCCAGCGCATTAGTTATTTGAAGAAGCGTGAATCACGAAGGTACAAAAGATTAAATGCACTTACCTATCCCCATCGGGAAAATCAACCACCTCTGCTTTCATGGTCGCCCGGCGCGCGGGCCGGGGCCGTGTAGCACCTGTTGGTACGTTGCCCCCTCCTCCCCTCCTCCTTAAAATCAGTCGGCTCCCGCCATCATCAGCATAGCCACTCGTCTCCCGCCATCATCGGCATGGCCACTCGGCTCCTCGGTGACCAACCAAGTACCCCATCCGGATGTGTGCTCCTCCGGGTCTCGTGGGCGAAGGCCGTCGACCCGAGCTCGTGGGCGAACCCGTGGACGGAGGCTCGTGGACGGGGTGCATGTAGCCTCCTCCTCGGCGAGTCCACCCTAGCATCCGTGCTCGGGTGAAATAGCTGAGGCGGCGGCGAGGAAAAGCGCCGTAAAGTCACCCTACCTCCTCTCCGCGACCACGTGCTCCACCTCGGCCCTTCTTCTTACCTCGTCCCTGCTGGGCACGCGATCGGCGAAGAAGGGCCTAGCGGTGTCGCCATCTTGTCCAGCAATGCTCGGCGGAGAGGTGCGTGTGGAATGGAAGACCTCACACACTGGCGCCCGAGCGAAGAAGGGGCCTCGGCGCTCCCGACCAGCGCCCACCATATTTCAACACCTGCCATGACAAAGAATAAGCGAAATTAGTACAACACGAAAAAAAGTACCGACATGAATAATAATATGTATATCACTTAAGTGTATCATCATCAAGTACAACATAAACAACTGCACATTTAAAACTACCCGATCAACACAATTATATATGATGTTTTCATAACAAAATCGAAAAATATATGACCTAACTAATAATTCACAAATATATTACCCGTCGGCCTCTGGAAGGCCAAGAACACCTTTTCGGGAGGTGTCGGGAATTGAGGGTGTAAATGTCGGTGTAAAGGTGCCGTGTCGGGGTCTCGGGGTGAGGGTGTCGAATTGGGGTGGGGTGCCGTGTCGATTGTGCAGGTGAGGTGTCGGGTGAGGCTCGGGGTCGGGGTGTCGGGGTGGGGTCGAGTCTTGAGGTGAGGTGTCGGGTCGAGTGCGGGTCGGGTCGAAGTGTCGTGTCGTGTGTAAAAGTCGGAGGTGTCGGTGTCGGGGTCGAGTGCCGTGTCGGTCTCGAGGTGGTGTCGGGTCAAGCTCGAATTAAAGTGCGGGTGGGATCAGGTGCCATGTCGGTGTCGGGGTCGGTGTGTCAGGTCAGGCTCGGGGTCAGTGTCGGTGTCGAGGTCGGGGTCTCGGGGTGGGGTGTCGGTCGGGTGCGGGCAGGGGTAAAGTCTTGTGTCGGTCTTGGGGTCGAGGTGTCGGGTCAGGCTCGGGGTCGGGGTGTCGTTGTCGGAGGTCGGGTCGGGGTCTCGGGGTCGAGGTGTCGTGTCGGAGGTGCGGGTCGGGGTCGAGTCGGGGTCGGGGTGCCGTGTCGGGTCGGGTTTTTTTCCTCTTTTTTCCTTTTCTTCTTCTTCCTCTTCTTCCTTTTCTTCCTTTTCTTCCTTTTTTTCCTTCTTCTTCTTCTTCTTCTTCTTCTTCTTCTTCTTCTTCTTCTTCTTCTTCTTCTTCTTCTTCTTCCTCCTTTCCTTTTTCCTCTTCTTCTTCTCCTCCTCTCCTCTTTTTTCTTCTTCTTCTTCCTCTTCTTCTTTTTTCTTCTCCTCCTCCTCTTCTTCTTCTTCCTTTCCTTTTTCCTCTTCTTCTTCTCCTCCTCTCCTGTTTTTTTTTCTTCTTCTTTTTCTTTCCTAAAACTGAACCAAACCTAAAACTAAACCTAAATCTAATCTAAACATAAATCTAAAACTAAAAAACAGAAAAAAAGGAAAAAGCTAAATCTAAACCTAAAACTAAACTAAAACTAAACCTAAACCTAAAACTAAAACTAAAACTAAATCTAAACTAAACAAAAACCTAAAACTAAAAAAAGGAAAAAAAAAGGAAAAACAGAGGAGAGGTAGAGCTCACTGGGCGATGGAGGAGGTGGCGGTGGAGGAGGCAGGCGGCTGAGGCGGTGGGCCAGGCGGTGGGCGGCGAGGGCGGCGGCCAGGCAGCGAGGCGGCGAGGCGGGGGGGCGGTGGGCGACAGCGCTGGCAGCGATGGCGGCAGTGAGGCGGTGGAGGAGGCGAGGCGTCGGTGCCAGGCCAGGCGGTGGGGTAGAGGAAGCGGTGTGCGAACAGCAAGGCGGAGACGGTGGGCGGCAGGCGGGGCGGTGGGCGGCGGGCGGTGGTGCGGCCAGGCGGCAGTGGTGGCGGCGGCGTGTGGGCGAGGGGAGAAAGCGGAGAGAGAGGCGGGGTGTGGGCGCCGGCCGTTAGATATGTTTAATCTTTCCGTCCGCTAATGTGCTCTTTGCCGTCCGCTAGCGGACGGCAAAGAAAAACCGATAAGTATTTTAACCAGCTCTAAGTGGGTCCCTCTCCCTCTTTGCCGTCCGCTAGCGGACGGCAAAGATGTTACCGTCTGCTAGCGGATGGCAAAAACGGTGATAGCAAAGGCTTTCTTTGCCATCAGCCGATTCTTCCGTCTGCTTCGGTAACTGATGGCAAAGAGCTTCGTTGCCGTCTCGCTGGTGACGGCAAAAAGCTGGAAGATGGCAAAGTAGCTGATTCGATGGTGTATTTGGAACATCTTTCAATTTGTTAAAATGCTAGCTTCAATATCATGGAGCACCGAGCAAAACAAATTGCCCATTGAACTATTAGCCAAAATAGTTGCTCCTATATTGATGTGGCTTCCTTCTATTTGTGTCTCGGGTATGAGTGAAAAAATATTCATTCTCGAAACACAACAAATAAATAGGAGCAAAAAGAAATATTATTAAAAGGGTTATTAAAATTGCATGCATGCCTTATATACTCAAATTAGACTAAAAAGCAATCGCCCTTTAGTCATATACGCCTAAAGGAATAGGGCCATTTAGAAAATGTTTGAATTATAAGCATCAACTTGTATGTTGTGCCACTTACAGATTATCTGTACTACCTATTGGTCCACAATGATTTCACTAATGCTGGGCGCATGTATCATCTTAATGGCTTTGTTTCTTTGTTTACGAAGACATAATTCATAACTCATAAATCGAACACCATTGACCGCACCTCTGAAGACTGGCTCATCATTCTTTAGCAAAGCAACCCTATTAATGTCCATTGTTTTCTACATATCGCTCATGTTTTAGCTAGCTTGAGTTATGTGTTAGTTTAAGATTTCACATCGAGTCAAGTAGATGTTCACTTACATAGTTGAGCTATTGCTAATTGTCTTGTACAAAAAGATAACTAATCTTCCTAAAAGAATTCTTAGAATGGTTCATTCATTCACTATATATCATTAACTATTTCTAGAATTGTTGTTACTGATAAAAAATACAAAAAACTGGTCAACGCCAAATTAATTCAAGCAAATTTCAAGTGTGTCAAGTCCACTTGCAATAGCATGTGAGTGAATTTATCCTACCAAAAGTGTCTCTTGAGAATAGATGCTCATGCAAAATATAACTAATATATCAGAATCTATTTCACATCATTTTACCAAGAATTTTATGTACTAAAATCATTTTACAGAAAAGATTTAAACCACGGTTAAAAAGTTGTATTATTTCATTTTCGTTTAGTTAGTATATAACACAAAAATAACATAAAAATATATGGAAACACACATTTTTTACAATGAGATTATTAGTAACCTAATACGACATTGTAATTTCATAATAAGTTAACAATGGATAATGATGATCCTCGCGCATCGAACATGCCTAAGACAAAACTATGTTCGCCTAAGGCGCGTATTTGAGAATGTGATCACATTTGGATGCAAGTTTCCTTATACAATTTAAATCATATGTATTCATGATACAAATTTATAAAATTCTAGCCCACACATCGGGCGGGCCACTATGCTAGTATAGTGAAAAGCACAAACATACATAACTAATTGGAAAGTGATAACATTAATTACCTTCGATCCTTGGGTTCCTTGTTTTATAGTAGTTTGGCACTTGTCCCTCTCTCTGAATAGTAGTCACAATGCTAATGTGAACCACAACTTACTCCTTAAATCTCAAGTATAGGTTACAATCTTTACTCGAGTATTTTCATGTCCAACATAAATAGTCAATGCATTTTTGGTGCTTTTAGAGAAATAAATCGACATACTCTTTCCATTATTCAGACTTGAAGATCATATCTTTTTCAACGAAAAAATAGTCATAATTCGTTACTAGTAGCGCACTATAGCATACGAGAGAGGCCACACTAAAGTTTGGCAATTAGTCTTATGATGGGGCTATTAGTGAAATAGCATGCTATATTGTGCTAAAGCGGTATTGCTTGTAGTGTGATGTTTTATTGGCAGCCCATTATCCCAAAGACACAAATCTGACCAAGCCCAAATAGGAAAAATAGCCAATCCCCATCCGACCAAGTGCTACTAGTCCCCAACTCTCTACTTTATTCTCCACCCAAATACACAGTCATGTCTTGCGTGGCGCTTCTTCTTCCTCTGTTTTGTCCGTCTTCTTACATTTCCTTGCTAGTCTTCCTCTGTTCTTTGCGGTCTTCCCTGTTTGCGGTGTGCGATGTAGCAGCCAGCTGTACTCTTGACAAGTGAGCACCAAGAAAGTTCTTTGGGCTCGTAGGTTCGTCATGTATGTGTGGGATCATGATGTTTGCTAGATCTTGTTTCCCAATGATGTTACAAGTTATCCATCGTAACTCCTAGCACTTGATTGATCGTCGCTTTGTTACATAGCTAGCTCCATGGAGTACTTCAATATCCGGAAATGAGAGGTTATTCTTTAGCAATGGAGATCTCGGCAACACCTAATTCTAAATTTGTGTATTTTTGCTATGTTGGTGCCTCATGGGTTGTTGATGTTAGGCCACATTTGTAAATATGCGCTATATCGTGTATAGCATCTGGAGGAGAGCCACCATTATTTCTCATAACACGTTATTTTTTGTTGCTTTTTGAAAGGCGTAACCATTTATTATTACTGCTGAATGCACACTACTCACTCCCACAAACAATTCATCGTAGAACATGAGACTGAGGAGTCTGGACTAGGGGTGTCCGGGATAGCGGACTATCATCGTCGACCGGACTCCAAGACTATGAAGGTACAAGATTGAAGACTTTGTCCGTGTCGGATGGGACTTTCCTTGGCGTGGAAGGCAAGCTTGCAATCTGGATATGTAGATCTCCTACCATTGTAACCGACTCTGTGTAACCCTAGCCCTCCCGGTGTCTATATAAACCGGAGGGTTTTAGTCCGTGGGACAACAACCATTACAACAATCATACCATAGGCTAGCTTCTAGGGTTTAGCCTCCTTGATCTTGTGGTAGATCCACTCTTGTACTACCCATATCATCAATATCAATCAAGCGGGAGTAGGGTTTTACCTCCATCGAGAGGGCGAACACAGGTAAAACTGTCGTGTCCCTTGTCTCTGTTACCATCCGCCTAGACGCCTGATTCGGGACCCCCTACCGAGATCCGTCGGTTTGACACCGACATTGGTGCTTTCATTGAGAGTTCCTACGTGTCGTCGCGATAGGCGATGGCTTCTTCAATCAACAACAACGCTGTCGGTGAGACTTTCCTTCCGGACAGATCTTTGTGTTCGGCGGCCGCCTTTGCGAACAACTCACTTGACCATCTGGAGCAGATCGAAAGCTACGCCCCTGGCCATCAGGTCAGGTTTGGAAGCCTAAACTTCACGACCGACATCCGTGGAGACTTGATCCGAAGACCCAAGATGGAGTTCACCGCCACGGACATCTTTCAACACTCACCCTTTGGCGACATCCTAAATTAGCTAAAGCATCTCGCTATCCATGAGCCCTGGCGGACTACGGCCGGGATGGTTGAGATGCGGACGGACGAAAATTCAAAACCCACCCACCACCCACTTTGTAGCCAGCATGCGGCGATCTAACCGACATGCTGAACTACGACTCGAAGACATCGGCGGTATGGACAGCGATGCGAGAGGCGATCAAGAACCAGCGCCTACGAGACGCTTTGGAAGACCACCTCGTCATATGACATATACATGGTGGACACCCCAAAGGATGGGGGCGGCGAAAAGCGCGGAGGCAGATTCCCTAAAAACAGCCCAGCGCCCGGCGTCGTGGCGCGCTGTAAATCCGCCACAGCAAGAATGGAGATTCGGCACAGGAGATAATAACACGAGAAAGTGCGAAGACAATCCCCTCCAGCAAGATTCAGCGCAGGAGGGCCTTGAAGCCAGCCCTCATGAGAGGCGGCGGGGCGAGGAGGATGACAACTACGCCTCCCTCGGGAGCGAGGCAAGCCTCAGCGACAGCGAATTCGTCGTCTGCGGAGGATCCGTCGAACAAGGCGTTTTAAGCGCAGGCTTATCGCCACGGCAAATAGCCTAAAGAAAAAGCAGCAACAACTTGAAGCTGATCAAGACCTGGCGGCAGCAGATGGACCGAGGTCCTCGCGGCGAAGAGTATAAACTCGAGCGCCCCTCAAGAGCTACCCAAAGCATAAGTTGCTCCCCGACTAGAGGAGGAAGCATACATACCTTCATCACCAGCACCTGTCTGGCGGACCGACCACCCGTGGTCGCGACGAAGAAGGCATCTAGGCCCTCCATCAAGACCGTACCCGTCACCGCTCAAAAAGTCACGAAGCCACGAGGAGCGCGCCGGACTTGCGGGATATATTGGAGGACAAGGCAAGACAATCCAGATCTATTCTACGGATCACGTGGGCGCCCCGACCCATGAAAAGAATACCGTCGCGCCGGATACAACAACTCGGCGGGCGAACACAGCGACAAGCGCTCTCTTGAGCTACGTCGTGATATTGCTCAATATAGGCGCCGCACACCCACTATGCTTCAGCGGCGAGTAATGGATCATCAAATCCACTGAAGGGTTTAAACCCGTGAACATTGAATCCTCGATGGCTGCGAGACCCGTGGTTTGGATGAAGATTATCTCCTTCATATCCATATGGCCCGTGGCAAGCATCTCACGCCATCAAGTATCTCCCTCAAGATTAAAGGCCCAGCTCGGCATTGGCTCAACAGCTTGCCCGAGAGTCAATTGGGTGTTGGGAGGACACGGAAGAGCGCATTCCTCGACAACTTCGGGGCACATATGTGCGACCACCGGATGCCGATGACCTAAGCCACATAATTCAGCAGCAGACGAATCGGCGAGACAGTTACGGACACGGTTCTTTACAAAGTAAAATCAAATCGTCATTTGTCCGGATGCGAGGCCCTCGCAGCCTTCAAACATAACATCATGACGAGTGGCTGGCCCGGCACCTAGGGCGGAAAAGCGAAATCCATGGCAGCCCTCACATCACTCATGACCCGCTTACGTGCGGGAGAGGACAGCTAGCTGGCTCGCGGCAACAACCTCGGCAAAAATCTGGCGGTCCGGATACTAAGGACCACAATGGCGGTCGCGTCGAAACAAAACAAGCGCCGGCGCTAATGGCGATAACAATGAGGATCTGGCGGTCGGCGCCAGATTCGGAGGCTCTAAACCGGTCAGCGGAAGAAGCCATTCAAAGAACTACTCGGTCCGTAAATTTGGACCGAATACTCGACCGCTCTTGCGGATACATGGCACCCCAAAAAGTCAGCTAATCACACCAGCGAGATTGTTGGGTATTCAAGCAGGTAGGCAAGTTAATTGCGAAAACAATGACAAGGGGCTACATAGCGATGGCGAGGAAGAAACCGGCCGCTGAGCGAGAAGAGACGAAGGGCTTCCCCCACAAGTGCGGCGGTAAACATGATATCATAACCCATATACCCAAGAGGGGGCGAGCGTGCGCAAGGGCGTATATGCGATGGAGCGATCGCCCGATGTTCAACCCATGGTCCTCTTGCCCAATCACTTTCGATCGAAGAGACCACCCGACCAGTATCCGCCATGGCAGATTCGCCGCATAGGTTTTAGACCCAATAAATCGATGGATTTCACCTCAAGAGAGTCGATGGGCGGCGGCGATAACTGAACTGCTTTATCGGGATACGGTCGCCAAGATGGGCATAGACCCTCAAGATTAAACCTACAAAAGCGACCTTTAAAGGCGTCATACCAGGTGTTGAGGCCAATTATGCAGAGCTCGGTCTGCTGGAAGTGGTCTTGGATCCCGGATAATTTCGAGCGCGAGTTAATCTTGACATAGTCCCGTTCATGGCGGCTATCACGCTCTGCTCGGACGAACGCGTTCGCAAAGTTCAGCGGTGCCGCGTTATACATACCTTAAGCTCAAGATGCGGGCCCTCGTGGAGTCATCACGGTCAGCGAAATCTGGGCGCTCCTCGACGGAGGAACACACTGCGGCTCTCTGGCGAAATGCTGAGCAGCCTTTTAAGACAATTTCGAGTCCGGCCATTAAGCGGCCGGACATGGCCAAACGCGCCGAAGCAACATCAATCAAGACCACAGCACGTTCGAACGCAGCGTAGCAATGCGGCTAACCCGACCATCGCGTGGCGCAAGACCAGCTCTCCGCATACATCATTACGCTCTGGAGATACCATGGGCATAGGGAGGGCACGACCACAACAGGCCCAGTGCGGCTCAACCACCAAGGGCTCACAAGTGTGTCGCTCTTTTCATTTTATTTTCCTTCTTTTTTATACAGGACTCCATTCACGGAGGCCCTATCCATGGCGAACTGCCGAACTCACGATGCAACAGCCGGGGAGGGAAAAAGGCTGCGGCGAACACTCGGTGGTCTCCATTACGAGCATTAAATTTGTTAAATACACCAGTCCATAACCCACCTGGAGGACATGTTTAATTAGTCAATCCCTTGCTTACGCACTATTTGTATCATCCTGCACTAATGGCAGAATTCCTTGAATAAACAATGCGGCAACTTTTGCCTATAATTGCATTACTTTACATATATGTTCATTAATGACATCCCGCACCCGTATATTTTAGTGCGGCCGAATACACCGGGGCTTATGTTCCCCGCATTATGGTGTGATAAGTCGAACACTTTCACAAGTCGGCACCCGAACTTATAGCATTATATGAATCGGCTCGAATCATGTCTTGGGTCAATAGTTGGGTTTGCCGGCTCCCATGTTTTGGTACCTTACGTTCCGTTACGTCGGCTAAGGTAGCAGGGGGCTTTCTTGCGATTAACGCCTGGTTGAGCTGGGCGGCGCCTCGATGGAAAGCTAAAACTGTTGTCATGATAAAGCGAGAGGCTGGTCGCTGTTAGAAGTCTTTTGAGTCCCTAAAGACTTATGCGCTTGACGAAGAACGGATAATGTTAAAGGCGTGGATAGCACCCGAACTTCGGTCTTCCGAATACTAGGGGCTTCGCGAAATTTAAAATTATAGAATTCTATGGCTAAGTGAGAGTGTTCAAGCATTATAAGGCGGTTGCCTTGTTACGTTGTGTTGGCGGCTCCTAGATGGACCCAAAATGGGAACAAGAGTGCTCGGGTTTATCCGAACACCCCAGCACTTGTGGCATGGGGGCTGAAACCGACGACTTTCCATCTCTCAGATTTTATAAGCGGCCGCCTGAAGGTAATATTTTAAATCAATAAGCGTTGCTTAGCGCATATGAACAAAGTTTTCAGCGCGCGAGGATAACACATTGCGAGTTTACTCAATAATTACATCTCTGGGGCACTCATCCATGATCTTGCGGGCACCCTTTAGGACAGTCTTATAATGCGATACTCCTTGCCCGCTGCGGCGTCGATGATAAGCCTCTCGCATCCAGCCTGCCCTAGTGCACCTTTGCGTGGGCAAGGCCCGGCAAGCACCTTCAATATAGGCGGAGCGCTTGATGACCTCCACCCAGGGGCACGCATCCACCAGCCGCCGCACGAGGCCAAAGTAGTTCCCAGGCATGGCCTCTCCAGGCCACAGCCGGGCTATGAGGCCCTTCATGGCCTGCTCGCCTACCTTGTGGAGCTCGACCAGCTGCTTCAGCTGGTCGCTAGAAACTGCCGGATGTCCGGCCTCGGCGTCTTGACACGGAAGACCTTCTCCGTTGAGCTCCCTCCTCGCCACGGTAGAATGCAGCGGACATCGAGACAGCGCTGCAAGGCAGATCTGCAAATGCCAGCTGGAGAGCTCCAAATTCGGGTAAGTAATAGGTAATTTACATTAACATGCTTGCCGCATGAAAAATGCCTTACCCGCCGCTATTTTCTTCACATCCTCAACCTCCTGGAGGGCCTTACGGGCCTCGGCCTTAGCGGCTTTGGCACTTTCAAGAGCTGAGGCAAGCTCGGACTCTCGAGTCTTCGAGTCATGCTCCAAACTCTCATGCTTTTCCATGAGAGCCTGGAGCTCTTGCCGCACCTCCGCCACCCGCGCCTCCTGCTTCTCTCGCTCCGCTCGTTCCGTGGCCGCATTGCGTTTGGCCGCGAACACGGCCTCCTTCAGGGTCACCACCTCGTTCGTGGCCCCTGCAGTACCCATGTTATCCTTGTTATTTTCATTGCAACCAAAATCCTTTTCTGTAAGGTACAAATTTTTAAGTGGTGTTACTCACCTTCTTTGTCCTCGAGCTGCTTCTTGGCAAGGCCGAGCTCTTGCTCGGACCGCTCGAGTCTGCTTCAAATCACCGACCTTCCCGATCGGTCTGGCGAGAGGTTAGCGGCGCAGCTGCAAACCCATATTGACATAATTTTAGCACTCCTTCGTTTATCTTTTTTAGATCCTCCATTGGTTTTCTTTCCAAACACCGAACCCGAGCATCGAGGGCTCTGTCTATGCAGTATTACATTACATATTTTAAACTTCTTACCTCAAAGCACTGTTAGAAGGCTCTGCGAGGCCGGTCAGCCCGCTCTTGGCGAGTGAACCTACGAATCACCGCACTCCTAATAGTGCGGTGTTTCCTCGATGGAAGCGCGTTGGCGCCTCCAACAAGTTGTCGGCGCCTCCGGTTGGGCGGAGGCTGCGGTGTCCGTCTTGCCCTTCTTATGAAGGGCGCTGCCGAACTCCGGAACCACTGCGGGTTCGTGGCGAATCGGCCGCAGAGTCCGGGAGGTTGCCTTGCGGCACCTCCGGAGCCTCCTCTGATGGGTCCCCTCACGGGATCCCACCTCGGTGTCGTTAGCACCGCGAGGTGGAGGTGGTGGAATGGAATCCACATCCGGCGGAGCCAGGACCCGCTTCGATGAAGCGGGAAGATCATCATCGGCGGACTGCGAGGCGGTATGCGGCGGAAGGACACTATGTGACACAAAGATAAATTATAAATCATTCAGGAATCCGGATACTTACGATCTTGCGGAGGCTGGCCCTTGAGGCCACTCTTAAATGCCAACGTTGGCGTTGGCGGAACTATCGAGGAATAGTCCTTCCCTCTAGGACCCTTGGCCTCCCCATTGGGAAAGCCTTCCTCTTCCTCTCTCCCTCCTGCGGGAGAGTCCTCTTCTCCTCCTGCGTCTTGAGGGAGAGTCCGCCTCGAGCCATCGGACGATGAGTCCGATATCACTGGCGCCGGGAACTTCTTGAGTTCGCGGCCTTCTTCTTAGCCTTCTTCTCGGCACCACATAAAGTGCGGGACTAGCACCCAGATTAGCAGGCGTCCGCTGGTTCTTCGGGAAGGGGCAGACGATCTACTGTCCGGACGTCTCTGCCGATCTTGTCAAAGGCATTGGGAGTTTTAGATCCCACATAACATTAAATTTTGAAAGAAAGTAAATGTCCCATAGAGGATAACAAAGCTTACCTCGCCGCCCGGGCGCTTGGTACTGAATCCGCGGTCTTCCGTCGCGGACGCGGGGGCTTCTCCGCCCTTGAACAGCACCCTCCAGGCGTCTTCGTATGTCGTGTCGAAGAGCCCGCTCAAGGTCCGGTGCTGTGCCGGATCGACCTCCCAAAAAATAAAGGCCGCTGTTGGCGGGGAGAATCCGGCGAGACGAGCACGACTGGATCACATTGACAAGCCTAAGCTTCTTGTTAGCCAAGGTGCGGAGGCAGGCTGGAGTCTGTCGGCTCCTCGAACTGCCCCATAGCAAGCCCTTCTCTTTCTGAGGTGAGCTGCATAGGGATACCAGATCTAAACTTCGGGGCCGCCGCCCATTTTGGGTCTACGGCTCGGTGATGTAGAACCACCCGATTGCCACCTTGGCGGACTCCACGAAGGCCTTGAGCGAGATGGCGTTGGGCATCTTGCCCAACATGGCGCCTCCGCACTCCGCTTGGACACCCTTCACTACCTTGGCGATGTTGAAGGTCTTGAGCCCTAAGCGAAGTGGGGCTGGATCAGAAGAAGGCCTCGCTTACGACGATAACGCCGAGATGTTGAGGATAAAGTTTGGCGGCGGATCATGGAAATCCAGGCCGTAATAGTACATGAGCCCCGGACGAAGGATGCAGCGGGAAGCCCAGTCCACGGAGAAAGTGGGAAGAATCGACCCTCTCATGGAGTGCAGGGGTGAGGATGAGCTGCCCCTTGCCGGGCAGCCGGTCTTGCGATGTCCTTTGGGCAGGTATCCGGCGCGTAGGTTCTTGATGTGCTCCTCGAAGCGGAGGAGGCCAACCACTGCCTCCCCTCCGGACATGGTGGAGAAGGTTACGGCGAGATGTGCGGGCTTGGCGCTAGAGCTCGAGTGCGTGGAGATGGATAAGCAAAGGAGGAAGAAGGCGTGGGTAAAGGAGGTTGATCCTTATCCCTTATATATGGGCGGACAAAGACTATCGTCCCCCGGCCTGGTAAAACTCGCTTATCTCCCAAGCGCCACCATCAATGGCGCGGTTGGGTTACCATGTCCGTATTGATGAGAATCCGGAATAAGAGAACAGGATCTCTGCTTGACAAGGCGTGCCAAAAAACCGCTTAGCTAAGCTGAGGTGGTATAATAAAAACAATTCAAGTAAAGGCTTGGTAGTGGCTTGGCGTCATGCCACGAAATCGTCGTGAGTGATCTTGTGTACATATTATTCTCTCTCACGGTGGAATGTGGAATTTATTTTGCGAGGCGGACACTATCTGGTGTTCACAATCTTCTATGAATTATTCGGAGGAGAACCCGCCTTGCAATGCGAACAATATGCCCGCGGACTCATCGTCATTGAACCCTGGTTGAGAGGCTATTGAGGAGTCTGGACTAGAAGTCCGGACAGCGGACTATCATCGTCGGCCGAACTCCAAGAATATGAAGATACAAGATTGAAGACTTCATCCGTGTCCGGATGGGACTTTCCTTGGCGTGGAAGGCAAGCTTGGCAATGTCTGGATATGTAGATCTCCTACCATTGTAACCGACTCTGTGTAACCCTAGCCCTCCCGGTGTCTATATAAACGGAGTTTTTAGTTAGTGGGACAACAACCATTACAACAATCATACCATAGGCTATCTTCTAGGGTTTAGCCTCCTTGATCTCGTGGTAGATCCACTCTTGTACTACCCATATCATCAATATCAATCAAGCGGGAGTAGGGTTTACCTCCATCAAGAGGGCCCAAACCTGGGTAAAAACATCGTGTCCCTTGTCTCCTGTTACCATCCGCCTAGATGCATAGTTGGGACCCCCTACCGAGATCCGCCGGTTTGACAGACAAGGCCCATGCACAAATTCTTCTCCACCTTTAGCTTGTATCTCTGGTAGTAAAATAAAATGTCAAAAAATCTGCAGCACAGAAGACAACATCAGCTCATGAGATGCTTCTTGGGAAGTTGTATAGATAACTATGGCATATGCATTTATACGCAAAGTAAAATATTTTCAGGAGGATTATATACATAAGGTAACATGATTTACATGAATGTAAAACAACACATTATATTTGTACTGCACTGTCATCTTATATTTCAGATGATGATATGAAGTCTGTCATTGGTTGCATATCTCCGTTTACCTTTACAAGTCTATGGGATTTAGTATAGTGTCTTGATTGTCGTGTCTTTAGAAAAGTAGTAGATTTTGTTTTGATAACAGACAACCATGTAAAAATGATTCTTGTTTTGGCTTACCAAATAGTTGTTTTTCTCTAATGTAGGTGTATTTTGATGAGTTAGGACAAATCTCAATATTGTCAGATAAAATAATATCTGAACCACCGTGAACATTAAGTTTGTGTCAACCAAAAATAACCTTCTGAATTTATTACTACATGGCTTCTAGTTCCACTCTTCTTTGGAGATGGCCCATTATTAGCTGCAAGTCATATTAAACAAATGATGATTTTTAGAATAATTAGTGTATGTGCAACATTTGATACGTCATATAACGGTTTTAATCAATGTTTTCTCATAATTCCTCGATGCAAAAACCTCTAATGCTATGTTTAAATATGGATTTTTCCTTAGGCCACATTTTCCTTAGATATCCCATTTTCCATGTTGCTTTAAATTACTTGAAATGGTTTATATATATGCGTGCGTGTGTGTGTATGTATGTACACGCTAAACTATGCCTCACATAAATAATTTATTCTACGCTCCGACCATCCCAGTATGAAACAGCCAACCAGATCCGCCCGCATGCAAATGTCCGTGCTGTAGTGGCTGGTGGTAACAAGATCCATCAGTTTTACTACTGGAAACTAAGTGTATTACGATCAAACCTAAACCGGAATGAAGTTGTAAAGTGTCTACCACATTTACTACAAAGCAGAAAGCATTTTGCCATCAAGTTTAATGCAGATTAAGTAGTAAGCGAATCTAGTATTTTTACTACAGAACAGCAAGCATATTATGGAATGAATAAAAATTAGTCCATGGGTTTGCTAGGTTGTCCGCTTTTATCATGCAGCAACCCAATATATATCCTTTCTAGGATGTTGATTGGTAGAAGTTTGCACCATGTTTCTAAGTTATGTAACCGTTTTAGTACTCAATCCAGTCAAATCTCCAATTCCAAACATAAGGGTGTTGAAGCCTTGAAGTTCAAGTGTAGGACGTGAGATGATCTTGGTCCTTGAGGCATCACTTTTCATAATTGTACAGGAAAGCACATACATTTTCTATTGGTACTAATTAGTGGGCATATTGTCCAAAAGAATTTGATAGCAAGAGGCCAATAAAGTCAAACCATGTCAAACTCCAACAAAGCGAGATATGTTTCTCCATTGTCTAATCACAACAAAGAGGTCTCTTGGTTTATTTCGGATTACAATCTCATTGATGTCTAGGTCTAAGTGCAAATAATACCTAAAATGCTAGCTCTAATATCATGGAGCATCGAGGAAATACAAATTGCCCATTGAACTATTAGCCAAAATAGTTGCTTCTATATTGATGTGGCTTCCTTCTATTTGTGTCTCGTGTATGAGTGAAAAAATATTCATTGTCGAAAGGCAACAAATAAATGAGAGAAAAAGAGAGAGTATTATTAAAATTGCATGCACGCCTTGTATACTCAAATGAGACTAAAGAAGCAATATTCCCTTTAGTCATATACACACAAAGGAATAGGGCCATTTAGAAAATGTTGGAATTATAAGCATCAACTTGTATGTTGTGCCACTTACAATGATCCGTTCTACCAATTGGTCCAATGACTTCACTACTGCTGGGAGCATGTATAATCCGAATGGCTTTGTTTCTTTGTTTATGAAGAGAATTCATAACTCATAAATCGAACACCATTGACCCCACCTCTGAAGGCTGGCTCATCATTCTTTAGCAAAGCAACCCCTATTATTGTCCATTGTTTTTCTACATGTTTCTCATGTTTTAGCTAGCTCGAGTTATGTGTTAGTTTACTATTTCACATCGAGTCAAGTAGATGTTCACTTTCACTATTGAGCTATTTATAATTGTCTTGTACAAAACATAACTAATCTTCTGAAAGAATTCTCAGTATGGTTCATTCATTCACTATATATCATTAACTATTTCTAGAACTGTCGTTCTTGATAAAAATTCACAAAAATGGTCGATGCCAAATTAATTGATCCAAATTTCAAGTGTGTCAAGTCCACTTTCAATAGCATGTGAGTGAATTTATCCTACAAAACCATCTCTTGAATCAATGCCCATGCAAAATATAACTAATATCTCACAATATAACTCACATCATTTTACCAAGAATTTCATGTACTAAAATCATTTACACAAAAAGATTTAAAACACAATTAAAAAAGTTGTATTATTTCATTTTCGTTTAGTTAGTATATAACACAAAAATAAGGTTAAAATATATGGAAAACACATTTTTTAAAATGAGAATAATAGTAACCTAATACGACATTATAATTTCATAATAAGTTAACAACGGATAATGATGATCCCGTGCATCAAATATGCCTAAGGCAAAACTATGTTACGCCAAAGGCGTGAATTTGAGAATGTGATCACATTTGGATGCAAGTTTCCTTAGACAAATGAAATCATATGTGTTCATGATACAACTTTATAAAATTCTAGCCCGCACATCGGCGGTCCACTATCTTAGTACAGTGAAAAGCACAAACATACATATGTAATTGGAAGCGATAACACTAATTACCTTGATCCTTGGGTTCCTTATTTTATAGTAGTTTGGCTTGATCCCTCTCTCTGAATAAAAGTGACAATGCTAATGTCAACCACAACTTACTCCTTAAATCTCAAGTGTAGGTTACAATCGTTTCCGAGTATTTTCATGTCCAACATAAATAGTCAATGCATTTTTAACGCTTTTAGAGAAATAAATACAACATGCTCTTTCCGTCATTCAGACATGAAGATCATGTTTTTAATGAAAAAATAGTCGCATAATTTCTTTACTAGTAGCATGCTATAGCATCGAGGAGAGGCCACACTAAAGTTTGGCAATTTTTCTTATGATGGGCCTATTAGGTGAAATAGCACGCTATATTCTTGATAAAACAGTATAGCTTGTGGCGTGATGTTTTATTGGCAGCCCACTAGCCCAAAGACACAAATCGACCAAGCCCAAATAGGAAAAATGGCCAATCCCCCATCCCACCAAGCGCTACAAGTCCCCAACTCTCTACTTTATTCTCCACCTAACCACGAGTCATGTGCACCGGCGGCTTCTTCTTCCTCCTGTTTAGCCGTCTTCTTCTATTCCTCGCTGGCCTTCCTTTGTTCTCCTTGAGTCTTCCCCGTTTGCAGCGGCATGATGTCGCCGCCAATTTGTGTCTTGCCCGACAAGTGAGGCACTAGGAAAGTTCTTTGGGCTCGTAGGTTCATGATGTGCGTGTTGGATCATGATGTTTGCTAGATCTTAGTTCCCAATTATGTTACAAGTTATCCATCTTAACTCCTACCACTCGATTGATTGATCGTTGCTTTGTTAAATAGCTAGCTACATGGAGTACTTCAATATCCCGCAATGAGAGGTTATTCTTTAGCAATGGACATCCCAGTGACACCTAATTCCAAATTTGTATTTTTTTCGATGTTGTTGCCTCATGGGTTGTTGATGTTAGGCCACATTAAAGCTTTTTTGTACTTTATTATTAAACTATATCATTTATTCTTGTTAAAATCCTTTAGTTTCAGGCTATATGGCATTACTTTGAAACAACATTTACTAATATGCGCTATACCATGTATAGCATCTGGAGAGCCACCCCTATTTCTCTTAACACACTATTTTTGTTGCTTTTTGAAGGCACGATCATTTATTATTACTGCTGAATGCACACAGCTCACTCCACAAACAATTCATCGTAGAACATGAGGCCCGTGCATAGATTCTTCTCAACCTTTAGCTTCTATCTCTGGCAGTAAAATAAAACATCGAGCATATGTAGCATGGAACACAACATTAGCTTGTAGATGCTTCTTGGGAAGTTGTATAGGTAACTATGGCCTATACATTTATCTGCAAAATAAAATATTGCGGGAGGATTATATACATAAGGTAAAATAATTTACATGAACTTAAAACAACAGATTGTATTTTTAATGCTTTGTCATCTTATTTTTCGAGATGATGTTATGAAGTCATCATTGGTTGCATATCACCGTTTGCTTGTACAAGTCTATGGGATGGTTTGAACTAGCTTAAGACTACTAAAGTATCTGTTCTCGCCTTTTTAGAGCGTAAATATGAACCATGGTTATGCTTTCAAGTGATATTTTTAAGATAATTCTTATCATTGATTTAGTATAATGTTTCATTGTCATGTCTTGGAAAAGTAGTAGATATTGTTTTGATAGCGAGACAACCATGTAAAATAATGGTTGTTTTGGCTTACCAAATTGTTGTTTTGCTCTAAAGTAGGTGTATTTTGATGAGTTAGGACAAATGTCAATATTGACAGATAAAATAATATCTGAACCACTTTGAGCATTAAGTTTGTGTCAACCAAAATTAACCTTATTTATTTATTACTACATGGCTTCTGGTTCCACTCTTCGTTGGAGATGGCCCATTATTAGCTGCAAGTCATATTAAATTGATGATGATTTTTAGAACAATTAGTTATTGTGCAACATTTGATACGTCATATAACGGTCTTAATCAATGTTTTCTCATAATTCCTCGATGCAAAAAACACTAATGCTATGTTTAAATATGGATTGTTTTCCTTAGGCCCCATTTTCCTTAGATATCCCATTTTAGATTGTTGCTTTGAGTTACTTGAAATGGTTTTAGGTACTTTTACTACAGAACAACAAGCATATTCGGAATGAATAAAAAATTAGTCCATGGGTTTGCTAGGCTGTCCGCACATACACTCAACCCAACATATATCCTTAGTAGGATGTTGATTGGTAGAAGTTTGCACCGTTCTCTAAGTTATGTAACCGTTTACTACTCAATCCAGTCAAGCCTCCATTTCCTTACATAATAGGTGTTGAAGCCTTGAAGTTGAAGTGTAGGATGCAAGATGATCTTGGTCCTTGAGGTATCACTTTTCATAATAGTACAGGAAAGCACATATATTTTTATTGGTACTAATTAGTGGGTATGTTGTCCAAAAATAATTTGATAGCGAGAGGCCAATAAAGTCAAAACATGTCAAACTCCAACAAAAGCGAGATATGTTTCTCCATTGTCTAATCACAGCAAAGGGTCTCTTGGTTTCTTTCGGATTACAATCTCAGCGATGTCTCGTCCAAGCAGACTAGCTACTATTACATATATATTTTCCTTTTCACTACACTTTTTTATGAAATATGTCTTGAATATATGTCCTCCGAGAGAACATCTTCTAGACAACTTTTACCACACCATATTTCTTCAAGTAGTGTAACTAATAAATACTTATATAGGACCACAACATCTTATTATTTCATAACATAAGATGGCATTTCCCCTAAACAAGTGAAATACAAAGAATACAATAATGTTACTATTACTAGGGAGAAAACAAAGGGAAAATGGATAGTAAAAACTATTTCCTTTATTATCTAATTATTTACAAGAATTAAATGATGTGGTTATACTTTTGTCGAAACAAAAAGAAACTATTGAATAGTAACACTAAAACCATTGAAGAAGCTTATGTGAGGAGTGTGAAACCATCAAAGAATGTGATAGAGTATGAAGAAACTATCATAGCTTTCCCATGTTTGGTCCCTTCCCGTAGAGAACCATAGTGAGAACCACCAACATGGATAAATTTACCTAAAGGCCAACTAACATTGGACATTAGCAAAGCAACCCGTATTGATGTCCATCGTTTTCTACATGTTACTCATGTTTTAGCTAGCTTGTGTTATGTATATTACACATCAAGTCAAGTAGATGTTCACATCACAGTTGAGCTATTGCTAATTTTATGTACAAAACATAACTAATTTCCCCGACAGAATTCTCAGTATGGTTCATTCAATCACTATAAATCATTAACTATTTCTAGAAATGTAATTACTCATAAAAATTTGACAAAATGTTCAACGCCAAATTAATTGAAGAAAATTTCAAGTGTGTCAAGTCCACTTTCAATAGCATATGAGTGAATTTATCATACCAAAACTGTCTCTTGAGAATCGCTGCCCATGCAAAATATAACTAATATCTCAGTATAATTCACATCGTTTTACCAAGAATTTTATGTACTAAAAATCATTTACAGAAGAGATATAAAACACAATTTAAAAAGTTGTATCGTCTCCTTTTAGATTAATTAGTATATAACACAAAATAAGGTAAAAATATATGGAGAACAAGCATATTTTACAATAAGAATAATAGTAACCTAATACGACATTGTAATTTCATAATAAGTTAACAATGGATAATGATGATCCCCTTGCATCAAACATGCCTAAGACAAAACTATATTGCGTAAAGCGCATATTTGAAATGTGATCACATTTGGATGCAAGTTTCCTTGGACAAGTTAAATAATATGTGTTCATTTGTTTGTCACGCTTGAAAAACAAGCATTTCAGCTCCTGCAGGATCAATATACACTGAAACATTTGTTCTTTTTGTCCAGCACACATCCAGTCATATTTTTTCAATCCCACCATTGGATCATGTTATATTATAGGTGTGTTTGTTCAGTATTTTTTATGGCATTTTGAGAACTTTTACACCGTCGAAAACCTTAACTATGCCTGTCATAAATAATTTATTATGCGCTCCGGCCATCCCATGGCAATGAAGCAACCAACCAGATCCACCCGCATGCAAACCTCCCTCCTGTAGTAATTGGTGGCAAAAAGATCCATCAGTTTTACTCTGGAAACTAGGTATATTGTATTACGATAAAACCTAAATCGAGAATTAAGTTGTAAAAGTGTCTACCACATTTACTACAAAACGGAATCGTTTACCATCAAGTTTAATGCCAGATTAAGTAGTGAAGCGAATCTGATATTTTTTACTACAAAATAGCAAGCATATTAGGGAATGAATAAACAATTTAGCCCATGGGTTTGCTAGGCTGTCGCATGTACACGAGCATTGAATAGCACCTGCATATGTAGTAAAAGATTATTACTTTTACTACATGTTACATAGGACTTCTGACCGATAGTTCGCACAAGCTTTCACGATAAAGAAATCAATAAGTTTGATTATATGTTACATGAGAGATTACTATCAATTTCTGACCATGCACCTGAGTAATGAAGTTAACACTTTTATTACATGTCACACAGGCTATTACTATCAATAGATGACCATGCACTATATTAATGAGTTAACACTTTTTACTACAAGCCGCATAGGCTATTAGGACCAAATGTATAGAGGAGCACGAGGATGGGCGCATGTTTTCTAGTTGATTGGGTGCACCGTACGGTCGAAGTGCAGAATAAGAATTTTGCACTCACGCGCAGTTTAGCGCCACCATATAGTAAAAGTAGCAAATATATTCAACCACATTAATTCAAACATCGGGGATGACGGTGTAACTCAGATGACACTATTCACACTAAAATGTTGTTGTCTCTTGGGGTATATCTGGAGCACTCTCTTGATCTCTACTACAGCTTACAAGTATGAGTGGACATAAATAAGCATGGAGCTTTAATTTGGTGAAACTCACACACACCCCACATACACTCAACCCAACACTCCCCTCAACTTCTCAAAAATACACTCCCCATCAGATGGGTGATAAGTATCTATCATTACCATCTTGTTACAAGCTAAACTATATTACTTGAGTCCTAACCTTTTGTTAGGCAATGTACTACTTGATTCTCGAGGCTTATGTGATTTAATTCTACAAACAAACATCCTTGTGCGTTGCAGGGAAAAAACATGCCCCTAGCCCGATGGCATGGCTCAAGACTCCCACGGGTCTACATCCTCTACTTCAATATGGCGCCCTACCCGTGTCACTCCTTATCCTTCTTTTCACCCTCACTAATAGTGGCGTGGTATCCACCCTATCACAATATGTCGATGGTCAATCCCAAGGCAATGATCTACGCCACCGCATGGCTCACCTTCATTGAATCGCACCGGTGAAAGAGACTGCTTGGAACATCTTTCAATTTGTTAAAATACTAGCTTAAATATCATGGAGCACTGAGCAAAAAAATTGCCCGATGAACTATTAGCCACAATAGTTGCTTCTAAATTGATGTGGGTTCCTTCTATTTGTGTCTTGGTTATGAGTGAAAAAATATTCAGTCTCAAAAGACAACGAATAAATGAGAGCAAAAAAGAGAGTGTTATTAAAATTGCATGCACGCCTTATATACTCAAATGAGGCTGAAGAAGCAATATGCCCTTTAGTCATATACGCACAAAGGGATAGAGTCATTTAGGCATCAACTTGTATGTTGTGCCACTTACAATGATCCGTTCTACCAATTGGTCCACAATGAATTCACTAATCTTTGGGAGCATGTATCATCTGAATGGCTTTGTTTCCTTGTTTACGAAGAGAATTCCTTACCGTGAATCGAACACCATTAACCCCACCTGCGAAAAGACTGACTCACCATTCTTTGGGACCCTTCCTATCTTTTCATTGTCCTCTAGCGACAAAACAAACACTGTGAGACACAACCTAATCAACTATTAGATCTGCAGAATAAAACACACCTCATCATGCTTACTCAAGCACATGTAGGGCGCATCAAGAGCCAATCATGAGCTTGTAGTTGAATTTAAAATCATCCATGATAGATCAAAAGCAGATCATGAACTTAAAAACCATCAATGAACTCCACCAATCCACCTCGTCATTGGTTCTACCCACCTTGACCTCTTTGGCAAGAGGCCCGTGCCATAGGCGTGATGGCGGCCTATAACCTCCTCCTTCTAAATAGGGCACAACCACTGGGAGCGATTTGAGTGAGATGATGGGCCTACGATGTGGAACTACACTAGCGTCCCCACCACTCACCGTGGACCCCTTCCATGAGGTGAGGCTTGCAAGCTTCATAGTTTGGCTCCTTCATCTATGGCTAGTACCCCCACCACAATGGAATCGTTGATTCGGTGAAACCCACTCGATTCCTCCTACATAGAGCCTCCTCAATACCTCCAGCAGCCTCCTGGCCAGGCATCACACTACGATAGTATCGTTGAGGATCTAATCTTTCTCGACACTTCGTGAGCCTTACCCTATCTTGATGCCATATGACCATATCTTTAAATATACAACACTTGGCTTGCTGCCAAAAATTTGTTCCAAATGGGGGACCATGCAGGACCTCAATAAAGTGGTTGTTTTATATCACTTTGTGCTAGAAATGCTTCTCCAACAGCTTCCTAAAATAGAACACCCACAAAGCGATAGTTGCAGTCTATTTTAGGGCACCAATTTAAGGCTGTTGTTGGAGATGATCATTTTCTAGTGCCTAAATTCACTTTTTGAGCCTCGAATTTTACTCCAAGCTGCTTTTTAAGCCCTATTATAGGGATATGGTTGAAGATTCCATGTGTTTTTTAGGGTTTTGAATTGGCTTCTCAATTTTGAATTCCCCAATTGTCCAGACTCACTAGAAGCACAAAACAAGGAACTATGTCTCCTCTGTTCTTCCCTATCGAGATATTCTTTTTCAGCTTACTTGAGGAAGAACAATTAACAACAGAGTTCAATGCAACTTCTTTTGCAAGGCCCTAAATACACCATGCGGCTCTACTACAAATACTAGCCACACCTCCTATAACAAGCTCTCATTTTCCTTCTTTCAGCCAACCAGCAAAAAAACTTTTCCTTCAATCCATTATAAGACAGCAACATTAGCGGCCCAAAAACAGATTGAGCAACACAACTCTTCTACCTTCTTTGCTCAGTACTCACTACACAGCATCTCTACCTCCGAGTGGATAGTATCTATACATACATCACCCATCTCTCCTTTCACCACCACAGACCAACACATGACCTATAGGTTCTTTTACTTGCACATTATTGGTGGTCGTCTCGGATGAGCTTTTGATTTGAACTGACCAGCCAGCCACATCCTCCTCTGCTGCTACCCGGCACCCATGACCTACAATTCCTGCATGAGCGGGAAGGAGGGACCGCTCCACAGTTGCACACAGCTTCAGTACCAATTTGTTGCCTTGCCCAGCGCTCCTGCCACAAGCACCTCTTCTCTGCTCTAGTCCACCACCACGGAGGTTCTCCCCTACTCTAGACCAGTTCCTCTCTGCTAAGGAGCTAATGATGTGTGCAGCTTCTCCCATGAAATTTCCCCTCCTCCGGAAGTTCCACTAGCACCATAACCTCTCTTCACCCCACAACTCGACTCTGAGCACCAACTTTCCTCTCATGACAATAATTGGCTTTAATTAGTTTAACACTGGGTGTCATGCCTGTTTTTCTTACGGACCATACCATGTTGTTTCTTGGGGGAAATCGGTAACACTCTCTTGCTCTCTAGCTATAACCTACATGTATGAGTAGATATACACAAGGGTGGGACTTTGGGCCAAAACCACACACACCCACACATACACTCAACCCAACATATATCCTTACTAGGATGTTGATTGGTACAAGTTTGCACCGTGTTTCTAAGTTATGTAACTATTTACTACTCAATCCAATAAATCTCCATTTCCTTACATAATAGGTGTTGAAGCATTGAAGTTGTTGTGTAGGATGTGCGATGATCTTGATCCTTTAGGCATCACTTTTCATAATTGTACAAGGAAAGCACATACAATTTCTATTGGTACTATTAGTGGGGCATATTTTCCAAAAAGGATTTGATAGTGAGAGGCCAATGAGGTCAAAACATGTCAAACTCCAACAAAATGAGTATTTCATCATATTATTGTATGAATTATAGAGGTTATTAACATGGTAATTATTGAGAGTTGAAACATTTCATTGTTGCAACTTCTCCACTACATATGATTCTATTATTTTTGTAGATAACATGAGTTTGCATATATATATTAACAATTTTTTGTACCGTCATCAAATAGTGTATATTTACGTATGTATATGTGGACTTCATTTCAAGTCTATTTTCCTTTTCACGCTCAAATATCCGTGTATCATTTTTTGAGGAAATAATGGGAAAAGATCCTACTACGCTTCTAGAAATTATTTTGGTGGAAAATGTACAATGGAGGGAGTAGCGAGCTACCTTATAAAGGATCTAAACACTCTTGCATTCCCTCTTTGAGGCAAGGTTTTGCTCTATATGTATCATTAGCAAAGTATTCTTTGAATACGCTAAAACATTCATGAATGGTAGGTGTGTTACCATCAAATATGATCATGCTATTGTGATTCCATTAGCTCCAGCATACAAGAAACCGTCCCAAAGAAGCCTTTGTTTTGGTTCCTGGTTTTACTTTCTTCTAACATATACATGAGTTGCATGCCCAAATTCCACTCTTGGTTCAACATCCACCAAAAGTTTTGGCTAAAGTCACATCCAAAAGTAAGCGTGTTGCAGTCATTGCTTAGAATATCTCTATTATAGATCGTGTCAAGTAAAACGCCGGAAAGAGCCAATGTTTACATTTACAATTTGGCTTCCATATCCATGACATAGGGGTGGGAGAAGGATCATGATTGGTTATAGTGTTGTAAATTTTGTTACTATAAAAAAGAACCTTGCCCATAGAGAGTTTCTAGGAGCCATCATCATCAAAGTAGCTTAATTTATCAAGAATAATGACAAAGTTGTTGCATTGGGAGTAGGCCATGGATGATAGGGTGAAACATATCATATATAGATTGAGAGGTTAAGGCCTTAGAATGGTGTTCTCCTCATCAAGTAAAAATAATAATGCAATTGGGTGGATTTAGATTGCATAGTATGATAAGACCATGTGTACTACAAAAACAAAACAATATCACATCTCCCAAAATCACATTTACCCAAAGACTAAAATTGGTTCCATGGAGACATACAATCTCTCGAACAAAAGAAGCAATACCTACCAAAGTGTTGTGGGTAGACATGTCGAATAATGAGCTTCCAAGATGAAGTTTATCTAAGGAATGTTCTTTTGTTGAAGAATATGCATACTATGGGCGTTGAGCTCTCCAGCTTCAAAATAGACGGCTTCTTTCAGCGGAGCTAGGCGATTAGCTTCTCGCGGAGATGGCCTCGCGTTGGCTGGGCGAGCTGGCTTGTCCTTGAGGAGAAAAGCAGTTCGAGTGTTGGTCACGAGAAAAGGTTCGGCGTCCACTTGAGATATGGCCAGGTGTAATTTCCTACAACTCCCACTTCTCGGGCTTCGAGACTAGGCTAGGGCTGCTCCCAAAAATTACCTTGCCTGCTCCGAGGCGATTCTTGGAGCGCTTGCGTTCGGCTGGCTTCTGCGGGCTTCTCGGGAAGTTGGAAGCCAGCGGACATCGAGCAGGCCTGTATAGGAACTTCATGAGTAGAGCAGAATTCTGCACTCTCGGATGAAGTACCTCTACACCACATGACTTGGACCTACATGCAAGACCTCACTTGGCAAGACCTTTACCACCTAACAATATCTTGTACATAAAACAACACATTTGTATCACTTTCTTCTTTGGTCGGGCATAACTAAATTGATTGCTTTTTCAAGTTAGAATTAATATAATTTGTCTTTCTCGACAACACATCCATGTCTTGAATTGACCAGATTTAATGATAATGTGATGTACAAAATATATTTATTTTTTCCAATTCGTAAAGTAGGATTATATTTGTTTCTTAGATTGAGAAGCAAATATTTTAGATTGAAAACAAATATTTAGTTGTTTTGAATGGTGGACACTCTCATGTTGTTTCTGATTATTTCCATGTGTACTCTTTGCGATTGGGAAAAATTCAAGATATTGTCGTCGAAAACCATAGAAATCAAAGGAAGGGTGAAATGGGGTTGTCACTCTCAAAACCGGTCAATAATGGTAAGATCACTTTCTTACATTATAGAACATTCACCCTTGTTCTTATGATTTGACATTCTCCCTTTGAGGATTATTTACTTTGTGCTAAAATGAGTTTGAAATTGTAGTTGATATACCTAGATAACTATGTCTTTTGTAGCGTCGGTTTGCTTTCATCATATGTTTTAATAGTTCTGAAACATCACAGAAATAAACATGAACTGTTTTTCTTGCAACCAATATCATATTAGGTGATTTCCTGTTGTTGGATGTTGAGTCTTGAAAAATGGCTTAGAGGAATGAAGCAGGTAAGATTGACACTTGATTTTCATTTATTGTCTTTAGAAGGTAGGATGGACATTAGAATATTATGTTTAAGCTATTTATGACACCGATGCAGGTTGCAAAGATGTTAAAATTGAACAAAAGAATTAGTTTAGCAACAACGAAGATGGTTCATATATTTATGTATGTCCTGGACACAAGGCAAAATATGGTTTCTAGAAAGGCGAGTCAACAATCGATACAAACCAAGACTCATTAATCGGTTTTTTATGCGGGACAAAAATCCTCACTAAACACCATAGTTTTAAATAGCAGGCTATAGCTCCGCTATAGCCCGCTATCTTTCAGCAGTACCGCTAAATGGTCGCCTTCACAAATGCTATATAGCTTATTTGTAGGTCCGCTATTTTCCATAGCCTGCTATTTAAAACATTGTAAACACAAGCAAGGAGAGATAAGTATTGCGAAAATACAGGAAATCGGGGCACTCATGTGGAATCACAAGAAGTGATATGTATTAAGCTTGTATTAGTCCACATGCATGGAAGTCTTATTCTCTCGATGTCCTCTAGTACTTGCTCATCATGGATGTCATCCTTCTCTTCTTTCGGACAAACCATCATACCATGTTCATCCTCTTCATGCACCAGTAGATGATGGCCTATATTTTCAGCGTCCTCCTCTGGTACTAGCAGAGCAAGGCTCATATTGTCCGTATCCTCCTCTGGACTACTAGTTCACAACTTCCATGCTCGGCATTCTCCTCTTGGACTATCAGGTCAATTTATCTCCTCCTCAATCCTCATGCACCAATGTCAAGAAATCTTTCATCGCTTCCTCCTTGTCCAAGAGGTCAAGGCTACATTACCCATCGTGCTCCCAATTTTGCACTAGAATATTTCAAGCCCTTAATAGACCATGGAAACAATAACGGTATTTCTCGACCAGCAACATTGGATGTTTAGCAAATGGCTTGAGACGACTATGTTATTGCAGTTCACAACACTTGAGGCCACCTACGGTTCTGCTCCTGGTCATTTGTGGCATAGAATGTCGCCCAAGGTCCGAGAATAATCATCCTGGTTTTGAAAGATCGAAGGCTTCTCGGCTATAGCTCCACATATTACTCTAGATTCAAAATGGGCCAGTGCACGCCTCCCAACTAAAGTCATTTATGAAATTGCAGCCTTGTCCCAAGAAACATTTGAATGATTTGTCTTAGACTTGTGTATGAGAATTACAAGGAATGCACCAGGACATGGGTTCTTGTTTCTATTTCCAATCGGGCCAATTACTCCCAATATCCATAGAACATAATTCCTGATGTGTACAATGATGCATATGACATTTCATTTAGTCTCCTGATAGGATGTTTGCTAGCACTAGTATGTTCCAACCTTCTTTGTTACATGTATCTTCAGATTTGGTGATTGATGAGGTTATTATGTATCTTTCGGATAGTCATAGGAACTTTTCTTCTGAATAGCTACGGCGTATGTCTAGTGAACTATTACATATGGTAGATATCACGATGGAACAAGTCGTGTTTCATCATCAAATTGGTGGGCTTCTTTTTTAACTAAAATCTTATCAAACACCTCCTCGTCGTCGATTCAGGATAAATTTCCTAGGATATGCTATCCGTTTGCCCAATAAGCTTGGCAGAGGCATCTAAATATGTATGATGGCCAATCCCAAGGCGATGATCTCAGCCACCGCATGGCTCACCCTCTTGAACCGCAAAAGTGAAAGAGAATGTTTGGAACATCTTTCAATTTGTTAAAATGCTAGCTTCTATATCATGGAGCACCGAGCAAAACAAATTGCCCATTGAACTTTAGCCAAAATAGTTGCTTCTATATTGATGTGGCTTCCTTCTATTTGTGTCTCAGTATAGTGAAAAAATATTCAGTCTCGAAACACAACAAATAAATGGGAGCAAAAAGTATTATTAAAAGGGTTATTAAAATTGCATGCATGCCTTATATACTCAAATCAGACTGAAGAAGCAATACGCCCTTTAGTCATATCGCACAAAGGAATAGGGCCATTTAGAAAATGTTTGAATTATAAGCGTCAACTTGTGTTGTGCCACTTACGATTGTACTACCTGGTCCACAATGATTTCACTAATGCTGGGAGCATGTATCATCTGAATGGCTTTGTTTCTTTGTTTCGAAGACATAATTCATAACTCAATAAATCGAACACCATTGACCGCACCTCTGAAGACTGGCTCATCATTCTTTAGCAAAGCAACCCCTATTAATGTCCATTGTTTTCTACATGTTGCTCATGTTTTAGCTAGCTTCAGTTATGTGTTAGTTTAATATTTCACATCGAGTCAAGTAGATGTTCACTTTCACAGTTGAGCTATTGCTAATTGTCTTGTACAAAAGATAACTAATCTTCCTAAAAGAATTCTCAGTATGGTTCATTCATTCACTATATATCATTAACTATTTCTAGAATTGTTGTTACTGGTAAAAAATTCAAAAAATGGTCAACGTAAATTAATTCAAGCAAATTTCAAGTGTGTGGGTCCACTTTCAATAGCATGTGAGTGAATTTATCCTACCAAAAGTGTCTCTTGAGAATAGATGCTCATGCAAAATATAACTAATATCTCAGAATATAATTCACATCATTTTACGCGGACACTATCCTGTGTTCACAATCTTCTATGAATTATTCGGAGGAGGAACCCGCCTTGCAATGCCGAACAATATGCCCGCCGGACTCATCGTCATTGAACCCTGGTTCAGAGGCTATTGAGGGAGTCCTGGACTAGGGGGAGTCCGGACAGCCGGACTATCATCGTCGGCGAACTCCAAGAATATGAAGATACAAGATTGAAGACTTCATCCCGTGTCCGGATGGGACTTTCCTTGACGTGGAAGGCAAGCTTGGCAATACGGATATGTAGATCTCCTACCATTGTAACCGACTCTGTGTAACCCTAGCCCTCCCCAGTGTCTATATAAACCGGAGTTTTAGTTCGTAGGACAACAACCATTACAACAATCATACCATAGGCTATCTTCTAGGGTTTAGCCTCCTTGATCTCGTGGTAGATCCACTCTTGTACTACCCATATCATCAATATCAATCAAGCAGGAGTAGGGTTTACCTCCATCAAGAGGCCCCAAACCTGGTAAAAACATCGTGTCCCTTGTCTCCTGTTACCATCCGCCTAGATGCATAGTTGGGACCCCTACCGAGATCCGCCGGTTTGACATCGACAAGGCCCATGCACAAATTCTTCTCCACCTTTAGCTTGTATCTCTGGTAGTAAAATAAAATGTCAAAAATCGTAGCACAGAAGACAACATCAGCTCATGGATGCTTCTTGGGAAGTTGTATAGATAACTATGGCATATGCATTTATCGCAAAGTAAAATATTTTAGGATTATATACATAAGGTAACATGATTTACATGAATGTAAAACAACACATTATATTTGTACTACTGTCATCTTATATTTCAGATGATGATATGAAGTCATCATTGGTTGCATATCTCCGTTTACCTTTACAAGTCTATGGGATTTAGTATAGTGTCTTGATTGTGTCTTTAGAAAAGTAGTAGATTTTGTTTTGATAACAGACAACCATGTAAAATGATTCTTGTTTTGGCTTACCAAATAGTTGTTTTTCTCTAATGTAGGTGTATTTTGATGAGTTAGGACAAATCTCAATATTGTCGGATAAAATAATATCTGAACCACTGAACATTAAGTTTGTGTCAACCAAAAATAATTTATTACTACATGGCTTCTAGTTCCACTCTTCTTTGGAGATGGCCCATTATTAGCTGCAAGTCATATTAAACAAATGATGATTTTTAGAATAATTAGTGTATGTGCAACATTTGATACGTCATATAACGGTTTTAATCAATGTTTTCTCATAATTCCTCGATGCAAAAACCTCTAATGCTATGTTTAAATATGGATTTTTCCTTAGGCCACATTTTCCTTAGATATCCCATTTTCCATGTTGCTTTAAATTACTTGAAATGGTTTATATATATAAATGCGTGTGTGTATGTATGTACACGCTAAACTATGCCTCACATAAATAATTTATTCTATCCGACCATCCCACAGTAACGAAACAGCCAGATCCGCCCGCATGCAAATGTCCGTGCTGTAGCTGGTGGTAACAAGATCCATCAGTTTTACTACTGGAAACTAAGTGTATTACGATCAAACCTAAACCCGGAATGAAGTTGTAAAAGTGTCTACCACATTTACTACAAAACAGAAAGCATTTTGCCATCAAGTTTAATGCCAGATTAAGTAGTAAACGAATCTAGTATTTTTTACTACAGAACAGCAAGCATATTATGGAATGAATAAAAAATTAGTCCATGGGTTTGCTAGGTTGTCCGCACACATACGCTTAACCCAATATATATCCTTTCTAGGATGTTGATTGGTAGAAGTTTGCACCATGTTTCTAAGTTATGTAACCGTTTTAGTACTCAATCCAGTCAAATCTCCAATTCCAAACATAAGGGTGTTGAAGCCTTGAAGTTCAAGTGTAGGACGTGAGATGATCTTGGTCCTTGAGGCATCACTTTATAATTGTACAGGAAAGCACATACATTTTCTATTGGTACTAATTAGTGGGCATATTGTCCAAAAGAATTTGATAGCAAGAGGCAATAAAGTCAAAATGTCAAACTCAACAAAACGAGATATGTTTCTCCATTGTCTAATCACAACAAAGAGGTCTCTTGGTTTATTTGGGATTACAATCTCATTGATGTCTAGGTCTAAGTGCAAATAATACCTAAAATGCTAGCTCTAATATCATGGAGCATCGAGGAAATACAAATTGCCCATTGAACTATTAGCCAAATAGTTGCTTCTATATTGATGTGGCTTCCTTCTATTTGTGTCGTGTATGAGTGAAAAAATATTCATTGTCGAAGGCAACAAATAAATGAGAGAAAAAGAGAGTATTATTAAAATTGCATGCACTTGTATACTCAAATGAGACTAAAGAAGCAATATTCCTTTAGTCATATACACACAAGGAATAGGGCCATTTAGAAAATGTTGGAATTATAAGCATCAACTTGTATGTTGTGCCACTTACAATGATCCGTTCTACCAATTGGTCCACAATGACTTCACTACTGCTGGGAGCATGTATAATCCGAATGGCTTTGTTTCTTTGTTTATGAAGAGAGAATTCATAACTCATAAATCGAACACCATTGACCCCACCTACGAAAGACTGGCTCATCATTCTTTGCAAAGCAACCCTATTATTGTCCATTGTTTTTCTACATGTTCTCATGTTTTAGCTAGCTCGAGTTATGTGTTAGTTTACTATTTCACATCGAGTCAAGTAGATGTTCACTTTCACTATTGAGCTATTTATAATTGTCTTGTACAAAACATAACTAATCTTCTGAAAAGAATTCTCAGTATGGTTCATTCATTCACTATATATCATTAACTATTTCTAGAACTGTCGTTACTGATAAAAAATTCACAAAAATGGTCAGTGCCAAATTAATTGATCCAAATTTCAAGTGTGTCAAGTCCACTTTCAATAGCATGTGAGTGAATTTATCCTACCAAAACCATCTCTTCGGAATCAATGCCCATGCAAAATATAACTAATATCTCACAATATAACTCACATCATTTTACCAAGAATTTCATGTACTAAAAATCATTTACACAAAAAAAGATTTAAAACACAATTAAAAAGTTGTATTATTTCATTTTCGTTTAGTTAGTATATAACACAAAATAAGGTTAAAATATATGGAAAACACATTTTTAAAATGAGAATAATAGTAACCTAATCGACATTATAATTTCATAATAAGTTAACAACGGATAATGATGATCCCTGCATCAAATATGCCTAAGGCAAAACTATGTTAACAAAGGCGTGAATTTGAGAATGTGATCACATTTGGATGCAAGTTTCAGACAAATGATGAATGTGTTCATGATACAACTTTATAAAATTCTAGCCATCAGGCGGTCCACTATCTAGTACGATGAAAAGCACAAACATACATATGTAATTGGAAAGCGATAACACTAATTACCTTGATCCTTGGGTTCCTTATTTTATAGTAGTTTGCACTGATCCCTCTCTCTGAATAAAAGTGACAATGCTAATGTCAACCACAACTTACTCCTTAAATCTCAAGTGTAGGTTACAATCGTTTCCCGAGTATTTTCATGTCCAACATAAATAGTCAATGCATTTTTAACGCTTTTAGAGAAATAAATACAACATGCTCTTTCCGTCATTCAGACATGAAGATCATGTTTTTTTAATGAAAAAATAGTGCGCAATTTCTTTACTAGTAGCATGCTATAGCATACGAGGAGAGGCCACTAAAGTTTGGCAATTTTTCTTATGATGGGCCTATTCGTGAAATAGCACGCTATATTGCGGTAAACAGTATAGCTTGGCGTGATGTTTTATTGGCAGCCCACTAGCCCAAAGACACAAATCTGGCCAAATAGGAAAAATGGCCAATCCCCCATCCCACCAAGCGCCAAGTCCCCAACTCTCTACTTTATTCTCCACCTAACCACGCAGTCATGTGCACCGGCGCTTCTTCTTCCTCCTGTTTAGCCCGTCTTCTTCTATTCCTCGCTGGCCTTCCACTGTTCTCCGCCAGATCTTCCCGTTTGCGGCGGCATGATGTCGCGCCAATTTGTCAGTGACAAGTGAGGCACTAGGAAAGTTCTTTGGGCTCGTGGGTTCATGATGTATGTGTTGGATCATGATGTTTGCTAGATCTTAGTTCCCAATTATGTTACAAGTTATCCATCTTAACTCCTACCACTCGATTGATTGATCGTTGCTTTGTTAAATAGCTAGCTACATGGAGTACTTCAATATCCAATGAGAGGATTATTCTTTAGCAATGGACATCCCACACCTAATTCCAAATTTGTATTTTTTCGATGTTGTTGCCTCATGGGTTGTTGATGTTAGGCCACATTAATGCTTTTTGTACTTTATTATTAAACTATATCATTTATTCTTGTTAAAATCCTTTAGTTTCAGGCTATATGGCATTACTTTGAAACAACATTTACTAATAACGCTATACCATGTATAGCATCAGAATATTTCTCTTAACACACTATTTTTTGTTGCTTTTTCGAAAGGCACGATCATTTATTATTACTGCTGAATGCACACTCACTCCCACAAACAATTCATCGAGAACATGAGGCCCGTGCATAGATTCTTCTCAACCTTTAGCTTCTATCTGGCGTAAAATAAAACATCGAGCATATGTAGCATGGAACACAACATTAGCTTGTAGATGCTTCTTGGGAAGTTGTATAGGTAACTATGGCCTATACATTTATCTGCAAAATAAAATATTGCAGAGGATTATATACATAAGGTAAAATAATTTACATGAACTTAAAACAGATTGTATTTTTAATGCCTGTCATCTTATTTTTCAGATGATGTTATGAAGTCTGTCATTGGTTGCATATCACCGTTTGCTTGTACAAGTCTATGGGATGGTTTGAACTAGCTTAAGACTACTAAAGTATCTTTCTCGCCTTTTTAGAACGTAAATATGAACCATGGTTATGCTTTCAAGTGATATTTTTTAAGATAATTCTTATCATTGATTTAGTATAATGTTTCATTGTCATGTCTTCAGAAAAGTAGTAGATATTGTTTTGATAGCAGACAACCATGTAAAAATAATGGTTGTTTTGGCTTACCAAATTGTTGTTTTGCTCTAAAGTAGGTGTATTTTGATGAGTTAGGACAAATGTCAATATTGACAGATAAAATAATATCTGAACCACTTTGAGCATTAAGTTTGTGTCAACCAAAATTAACCTTATTTATTTATTACTACATGGCTTCTGGTTCCACTCTTCGTTGGAGATGGCCCATTATTAGCTGCAAGTCATATTAAATTGATGATGATTTTTAGAACAATTAGTTATTGTGCAACATTTGATCGTCATATAACGGTCTTAATCAATGTTTTCTCATAATTCCTCGATGCAAAAACACTAATGCTATGTTTAAATATGGATTGTTTTCCTTAGGCCCCATTTTCCTTAGATATCCCATTTTCGGTGTTGCTTTGAGTTACTTGAAATATTAGTGGGCATATTGTCCAAAAAGAATTTGATAGCGAGAGGCCAATAAAGTCAAACCATGTCAAACTCCAACAAAACGAGATATGTTTCTGCATTGTCTAATCACAACAAAGAGATCTCTTGGTTTATTTCGGATTACAATCTCATTGATGTCTAGGTCTATGCAAATAATACCTAAAATGCTAGCTCTAATATCATGGAGCATCGAGGAAAACAAATTGCCCATTGAACTATTAGCCAAAATAGTTGCTTCTATATTGACGTGGCTTCCTTCTATTTGTGTCTCGGGTATGAGTGAAAAAATATTCAGTGTCGAAACGCAACAAATAAATGAGAGCAAAAGAGAGAGTATTATTAAAATTGCATGCACGCCTTGTATACTCAAATGAGACTAAAGAAGCAATATGCCCTTTAGTCATATACACACAAAGGAATAGGGCCATTTAGAAAATGTTGGAATTAGAAGCATCAACTTGTATGTTGTGCCACTTACAATGATCTGTTCTACCAATTGGTCCACAATGACTTCACTACTGCTGGGAGCATGTATAATCCGAATGGCTTTGTTTCTTTGTTTCTGAAGAGAGAATTCATAACTCATAAATCGAACACCATTGACCCCACCTATGAAAGACTGGCTCATCATTCTTTAGCAAAGCAACTCCTATTATTGTCCATTGTTTTTCTACATGTTGCTCATGTTTTTGCTAGCTCGAGTTATGTGTTAGTTTACTATTTCACATCGAGTCAAGTAGATGTTCACTTTCACTATTGAGCTATTTCTAATTGTCTAGTACAAAGCATAACTAATCTTCCTGAAAGAATTCTCAGTATGGTTCATTCATTCACTATATATCATTAACTATTTCTAGAATTGTCGTTACTGATAAAAAAATCACAAAAATGGTCAGCACCAAATTAATTGATCCAAATTTCAAGTGTGTCAAGTCCACTTTCAATAGCATGTGAGTGAATTTATCCTACCAAAACCATCTCTTCGGAATCAATGCCCATGCAAAATATAACTAATATCTCACAATATAATTCACATCATTTTACCAAGAATTTCATGTACTAAAAATCATTTACACAAAAAAAGATTTAAAACACAATTAAACAAGTTGAATTATTTCATTTTCGTTTAGTTAGTATATAACACAAAATAAGGTTAAAATATATGGAAAACACACATTTTTACAATGAGAATAATAGTAACCTAATACGACATTATAATTTCATAATAAGTTAACAACGGATAATGATGATCCCCGTGCATCAAACATGCCTAAGGCAAAACTATGTTCGCCAAAGGCGTGAATTTGAGAATGTGATCACATTTGGATGCAAGTTTCCTTAGACAAATGAAATCATATGTGTTCATGATACAACTTTATAAAATTCTAGCCCGCACATCGGCGGGCCACTATCTAGTACAGTGAAAAGCACAAACATACATAAGTAATTGGAAGCGATAACACTAATTACCTTCGATCCTTGGGTTCCTTATTTTATAGTAGTTTGGCACTGATCCTCCCTCTGAATAATAGTGACAATGCTAATGTCAACCACAACTTACTCCTTAAATCTCAAGTGTAGGTTACAATCGTTTCTCCATTATTTTCATGTCCAACATAAATAGTCAATGCATTTTTGGTGCTTTTAGAGAAATAAATACAACATGCTCTTTCCATCATTCAGACATGAAGATCATGTCTTTTTCAATGAAAAAATAGTGCATAATTTCTTTACTAGTAGCATGCTATAGCATACGAGGAGAGGCCACACTAAAGTTTGGCAATTTTTCTTATGATGGGCCTATTCGTGAAATAGCATATTGCGGTAAACAGTAAAGCTTGAAGCGTGATGTTTTATTGGCAGCCCACAGGCCCAAAGACACAAATCTGACCAAGCCCAAATAGGAAATATAGCCAATCCCCCATCCGACCAAGCGCTACTAGTCCCCAACTCTACTTTATTCTCCACCCAACCACACAGTCAAGTGCGCCGGCGGCAGCTTCTTCTTCCTCCTGTTTAGCCCGTCTTCTTCTATTCCTCGCTGGCCTTCCACTGTACTCCACCAGTCTTCCTCCGTTTGCGGTGGCATGATGTCGCTGCCAGCTGTGCCGCTGACAAGTGAGGCACTAGTAAAGTTCTTTGGGCTCGTAGGTTCATGATGTATGTGTTGGATCATGATGTTTGCTAGATCTTTGTTCCAGATTATGTTACAAGTTATCCATCTTAACTCCTAGCACTCGATTGATTGATCGTCGCTTTATTAAATAGCTAGCTACATGGAGTACTTCAATATCCTGCAATGAGAGGTTATTCTTTAGCAATGGACATCCCGGCGGCACCTAATTCCAAATTTGTATATTTTTGCTATGTTGGTGCCTCATGGGTTGTTAATGTTAGGCCACATTAAAGCTTTTTAGTACTTTATTATTGAACTATATCATTTATTCTTGTTAAAATCCTTTAATTTTAGGCTATGTGGCATTACTTTGAAACACTATTTGTAAATAGCAGGCTATACCGTGTATAGCATCTGGAGGAGGCCACCATTATTTCTCTTAACATGTTATTTTTTGTTGCTTTTTCGAAAGGCACAATCATTTATTGCTACTGCTGAATGCACACTACTCACTCCCACAAACAATTCATCGTAGAACATGAGGCCCATGCACAGATTCTTCTCCACCTTTAGCTTGTATCTCTAGTAGTAAAATAAAATGTCAGAAAATATGTAGCCTGGAACACAACATGAGCTTGCAGATGCTTCTCAGGGAAGTTGTATAGATAACTATGGCCTATACATTTATCTGCAAAGTAAAATATTGCAGGAGGATTATATACATAAGGTAACATGATTTAATGAATGTAAAACAACACATTATATTTGTAATGCACTGTCATCTTATATTTCAGATGATGATATGAAGTCTGTCATTGGTTGCATATCTTCGTTTACCTGTACAAGTCTATGGGATGGTGTGAACCTGTTGGGGAACGTTGCAGAAAATTAAAATTTTTCCTACGGTTTCACCAAGATCCATCTATGAGTTCATCTAAGCAACGAGTAACGAGAGAGAGATTGCATCTACATACCACTTGTAGATCGCGCGTGCGGAAGCTTGCAAGGTGATGGTGGAGTCGTACTCGAACGTGATTCAGATCACCGATGCCAAGTGCTGAACGGACAGCACCTCCGCGTTCAACACACGTGACGGGACGAGCGACGTCTCCTCCTTCTTGATCCAGCAAGGGGAAGGAGAGGTTGAGGAAGACAACACCACCGCAAGACGACGGCGTGGTGATGGTGGTGAAGCAAGATACTCGGCAGGCTTCGCCGAGCTCACGGAGGAGGAGATGTGTTGGGGAGGGAGGGCTGCGCCTTGGGAGATGTGTCCAGCAGCCCCCCCCCCCTTATATAGGCCCCAGTGGCGGCCCCTAGAGATCCAATCTCAAGGGGCGGCGGCCAAGGGGTGGAGTGCCCCCAAGCCGGTGGGCGCCCCCCCTAGGGTTTCAACCCTAGGCGCGGGGTGGGCCTGGGGCGCACCAGCCCCTGTGGGCTGGTTCCTTCCCTTATGGCCCATGGGGCCCTCCGGATGGGTGGCCCCACCGGTGGACCCGGGACCCTTCCGTGGTCCGGTACTTTGCCAGTAACCCGAAACTTTCCGATGGCGAAACACCACTTCCTATATATTATTCTTTACCTCCGGACCCTTCCGAACTCCTCGTGACGTCCGGGATCTCATCCGGACTCGAACAACATTCGTATTCACATACTAGTCTTCCTACTAACCCTAGCGCCACCGAACCTTAGTGTGTAGACCCTACGGGCTCGGGAGACATGCAGTCATGACCGAGACGACTCTCGGGCAATAACCAACAGCGGATCTGGATACCCATGTTGGCTCCCACATGCTCCTCGATGATTTCATCGGTTGAACCACGATGTCGAGGATTCTATCAAACCCTGTATGCAATTCCCTTTGTCAATCGATGCGTTACTTGCCCGAGACTCGATCGTCGGTATCCCAATACCTCGTTCAGTCTCGTTATCGCAAGTCACTTTACTCGCATCCGTAATGCATGATCCCGTGACCAACACCTTGGTCACATTGAGCTCATTATGATGATGCATTACCGAGTGGGCAGAGATACCTCTCCGTCATACGGAGTGACAAATCCCGATCTCGATCCATGTCAACCCAACAGATACTTTCGAGATACCGTAATGCACCTTTATAGTCACCCAGTTACGTTGTGACGTTTGATACACCCAAGGCACTCCTACGGTAACCGGGAGTTACACGATCTCATGGTCGAAGGAATAGATACTTGACATTGGCAAAGCTTCTAGCAAACGAACTATACGATCTTTTATGCTATGCTTAAGATTGGGTCTTGTCCATCACATCATTCTCCTAATGATGTGATCCCGTTATCAACGACATCCAATGTCCATAGTCAGGAAACCATGACCATCTATTGATCACAACGGGCTAGTCAACTAGAGGCTCACTAGGGACATATTGGGGTCTAAGTGTTCACACGTGTATTACGATTTCCGGATAACACAGTTATAGCATGAACAAAAGACAATTATCATGAACATTGAAATATAATAATACTTTTATTATTGCCTCTAGGGCATATTTCCAACAGTCTCCCACTTGCACTAGAGTCACTAATCTAGTTACATTGTGATGAATCGAACACCCATAGAGTTCTGGTGTTGATCATGTTTTGCACGCGAGAGAGGTTTAGTCAACGGATCTGCGACATTCAGATCCGTGTGCACTTTGCAAATCTCTATGTCTCCATCTTGAACATTTTCACGGATGGAGTTGAAACGACGCTTGATGTGCCTGGTCTTCTTGTGAAACCTGGGCTCCTTTGCAAGGGCAATAGCTCCAGTGTTGTCACAGAAGAGTTTGATCGGCCCCGACGCATTGGGTATGACTCCTAGGTCGGTGATGAACTCCTTCACCCAAATTGCTTCATGCGCTGCCTCCGAGGCTGCCATGTACTCCGCTTCACACGTAGATCCCGCCACGACGCTCTGCTTGCAGCTGCACCAGCTTACTGCTCCACCATTCAACATATACACGTATCCGGTTTGTGACTTAGAGTCATCCAGATCCGAGTCGAAGCTAGCGTCGACGTAGCCTTTTACGACGAGCTCTTCGTCTCCTCCATAAACGAGAAACATGTCCTTTGTCCTTTTCAGGTACTTCAGGATATTCTTGACCGCTGTCCAGTGTTCCTTGCCGGGATTACTTTGGTATCTTGCAACCAAACTTACGGCAAGGTTTACATCGGTCCGTACACAGCATGGCATACATAATAGATCCTATGGCTGAAGCATAGGGATGACACTCATCTCTTCTTTATCTTTTGTCGTGGTCGGTGGTGAGCTGAGCTCAGTTTCACACCTTGTAACATAGGCAAGAACCCCTTCTTGGACTGATCCATTTTGAACCTCTTCAAAATCTTATCAAGGTATGTGCTTTGTGAAAGACCTATGAGGCGTCTCGATCTATCCCTATAGATCTTAATGCCTAATATATAAGCAGCTTCTCCAAGGTCCTTCATTGAAAAACACTTGTTCAAGTAGGCCTTAATGCTGTCCAGTAGTTTTGTATCATTTCCCATCAAGAGTATGTCATCTACATATAATAGAAGAAATGCTACAGAGCTCCCACTCACTTTCTTGTAAACGCAGGCTTCTCCATAAGTCTGCGTAAACCCAAACGCTTTGATCATCTCATCAAAACGAATGTTCCAACTCCGAGATGCTTGCACCAGTCCATAAATGGATCGCTGGAGCTTGCATACTTTGTTAGCGTTCTGAGGATCGACAAAACCTTCCGGCTGCATCATATACAGCTCTTCCTTAAGATGTCCATTAAGGAATGCCGTTTTGACGTCCATCTGCCATATCTCATAATCATAGTATGCGGCAATTGCTAACATGATTCGGACGGACTTAAGCTTCGCCACGGAGAGAATGTCTCGTCAGTAGTCAATCCCTTGAACTTGTCGATAACCCTTAGCGACAAGTCGAGCTTTATAGATGGTGACATTTCCATCCGCGTCCGTCTTCTTCTTAAAAATCCATTTATTTTCTATTGCTCGCCGATCATCGGGCAAGTCTGTCAAAGTCCATACTTTGTTTTCATACATGGATTCTATCTCGGATTTCATGGCCTCAAGCCATTTGTTGGAATCGGGCCCGCCATTGCTTCTTCATAGTTCGAAGGTTCATTGTTGTCTAGCAACATGATTTCCATGACAGGGTTGCCGTACCACTGCAGTGCGGAACGTGTCCTCGTGGACCTTGAAGTTCAGCGATAACTTGATCCAAGTATCTTGATCATCATCAATGATTTCCTCTTGATGGGTGTGGGCACTACAGAGCGGTTTCTGCGCGGCACCACTTTCCCGTTCGAGAGGTAGTACTTCATCGAGTTCTACTTTCCTCCCACTTACTTCTTTCGAAGAAACTCTTTCTCTAGAAAGCATCCGTTCTTGGCAACAAAGACTTTGCCTTGGATCTTAAGTAGAAGGTATACCCGACAGTTTCCTTAGGGTATCCTATGAATACGCATTTTTCCGACTTGGGTTCGAGCTTTTCAGGTTGAAGTTTCTTGACATAAGCATCGCATCCCCAAACTTTCGAAACGACAGCTTAGGTTTCTTCCCAAACCATAATTCATACGGTGTCGTCTCAACGGATTTAGACGGAGCCCTATTTAAAGTGAATGTAGCTGTCTCTAGAGCGTATCCCCAAAATGACAAGTGGTAAATCGGTAAGAGACATCATAGACCGCACCATATCCAATAGAGTGCGATTCGACGTTCGGACACACCGTTTATTTGAGGTGTTCCAGCGGCGTGAGTTGTGAAACGATTCCACATTTTCTTAAGTGTGAGCCAAATTCGTGACTTAAATATTCTCCTCCACGATCTGATCGTAGGAACTTTATCTTCGGTCACGTTGATTCTCCACCTCACTCTGAAATTCCTTGAACTTTTCAAAGGTCTCAGACTTGTGTTTCATTAAGTAGACATACCCATATCTACTCAAGTCGTCAGTGAGAGTGAGAACATAACGATATCCTCCGCGAGCCTCAACGCTCATTGGACCGCACACATCGGTATGTATGATTTCCAACAAGTTGGTTGCTCGCTCCATTGTTCCGGAGAACGGAGTCTTGGTCATTTTGCCTAAGAGGCAAGGTTCGCATGTGTCAAACGATTCATAATCAAGAGACTCTAAAAGTCCATCAGCATGGAGCTTCTTCATGCGCTTGACACCAATGTGACCAAGGCGGCAGTGCCACAAGTATGTGGGACTATCGTTATCAACTTTACATCTTTTCGCATCCACACTATGAACATGTGCAATATTACGCCGAGATTCATTAAGAATAAACCATTGACCATCGAGCATGACCATAAAACATATCTCTCATATAAATCGAACAACCATTATTCTCAGACTTAAATGAGTAGCCATCTCGTATCAAACGAGATCCAGATACAATGTTCATGCTCAAACTTGGCACTAAATAACAATTATTAAGGTTCAAAACTAATCCCGTAGGTAAATGTAGAGGCAGCGTGCCGACGGCGATCACATCGACTCTGGAACCATTCCCGACGCGCAAGATCGTCACCTCGTCCCTTCGCCAGTCTCCGTTTATTCCGCAGCTCTGCTGTGAGTTACAAATATGAGCAACGGCACGGTATCAAATACCGGGAGTTACTACGAGTCTTGGTAAGGTACACATCAATTACATGTATATCAAATATACCTTTGGTGTTGCCGGCCTTCTTATCCGCTAAGTATTTGGGGCAGTTCCGCTTCAAAGTGACCCTTCCTTGCAATAAAAGCACTCGGTCTCGGGCTTGGGTCCATTCTTTGACTTCTTCCCGCAGCAGACTTACGGGCGCGGCAACATCCTTGCCGTCCTTCTTGAAGTTCTTCTTACCCTTGCCCTTCTTGAACTTAGTGGTCTTATTGACCATCAACACTTGATGTTCCTTTCGATTTCAGCCTCTGCTGACTTTAGCATCGAGAACACTTCAGAATGGTCTTTACCATCCCCGCATGTTGTAGTTCATCACAAAGCTCTTGAAGCTTGGTGGGAGCGGCGGAGGATTCTGTCGATGACCGCCTCATCTGGGAGGTTAATGTTCAACTGGGTCATACGGCGTGCAACCTGGACATCTTGAGGATGTGCTCACCGATGTAACTGTTTTCCTCCATCTTACAACTGTAGAACTTGTCGAGACATCATATCTCTCGACCGGGCATGAGCTTGGAAAACTAGTTTCAGCTCTTGAACATCTCATATGCTCCGTGATGCTCAAACGCTTTTGGAGCCCGGTTCTAAGCTGTAGAGCATGCCGCACCGAACGAGGGAGTAATCATCGAACGAGTCCGCAGACGCTCAAATCGTCTTTGCAGCGCCGGAGAACAGTGGATCACCTAACGGTGCTTCTAGGACATACTGTTTCTTGGCAGCTATGAGGATGATCTCGTGTTCGGACCCGATCCGTATAGTTGCTGCCATCATCTTTCAGCTTGGTTTTCTCTAGGAGCGCGTTGAAGTTCATGTTGACATTAGCGTTGGCCATTGATCTACAAGACATATTTGCAAAGGTTTTAGACTAAGTTCATGATAATAAAGTTCTAATCAAAATTATGAACTCCCACTTAGATTAGACATCCTCTAGTCATCTAAGTGTTACACGATCCGAGTCGACTAGCCCGTGTCCGATCATCACGTGAGACGGACTAGTCATCATCGGTGAACATCTTCATGTTGATCGTATCTTCCATACGACTCGTGTTCGACCTTCGGTCTCCGTGTTCCGAGGCCATGTCGCACATGCTAGGCTCGTCAAGTTAACCCTAAGTGTTTTCATTTGTGTAAATCTGTCTTACACCGTTGTATGTGAACGTAGGATCCATCACACCCGATCATCACGTGGTGCTTAGAAACGACGAACTGTAGCAACGGTGCACAGTTAGGGGAGAACACTTCTTGAAATTTTTATAAGGGATCATCTTATTTACTACCGTCGTCCTAAGTACACTACTAGGAAAAGGCATGCTAGTGGCGCACCAGTTTTGCCTTCTAATGGCGCATGGCTGGTGCGCCACTGGCATCACGCCATTAGAATTTCTTTCTAATGGCGCACCACCTGTGCGCCATTAGAATCTGGTATTCTAATGGCGCACCGCTGATGCGCCATTAGTATCGCTCAAGGCGCCACTAGTATCTGCTATACTTACAGTAGCACATCTTGTAGTCGCCATTAGTAACAACTTTTTTAATTCTTTTCTTCTTAATCTCATGTCACTATTTCACATATGAGATATTCAACACATATATATGTACAACAAGCATCCATATAGCAATCATATATGTACAACAAGCATACATATAGCAATCATATCCAACACACAAGTTTCATCATATATACATACGTACATAGCCAACACATAGTTCCGTCGTTACAAAAGTTTCACATTGTTCATCCAACACCGTTATCCATCAATTCACAAAAGTTTCACATTCATACAAAATAAAAACAGAAATGGAAAAGAAGCACCCCATCCACGCAAGCTTCCGTCAATTAAATCAAATCTGCAAAATGATAAACAAGAAGTTAGAAGAAGAAAAGAAGAAGACTAGAAGAAGAATAAGAAGAGTTTTGGAAAAGAAGAAGATTAAGAAAAAGACTATAAGCTTATTATGTAAACTTGATCATTTTGTGCTAACATAAGTTATTTTGGAGCTAACCTATAGGAAACTAAGCATAGTCTAAGCTAGTATATTAGAGCCAACTTAGGTAAAATGAAGCTAACCTATGTCATTTTGGAAAAGAAGAAGATTAAGAAAAAGACTATAAGCTTATTATGTAAACTTGATCATTTTGTGCTAACATAAGTTATTTTGGAGCTAACCTATAGGAAACTAAGCATAGTCTAAGCTAGTATATTAGAGCCAACTTAGGTAAAATGAAGCTAACCTATGTCATTTTGGAAAAGAAGAAGATTAAGAAAAAGACTATAAGCTTATTATGTAAACTTGATCATTTTGTGCTAACATAAGTTATTTTGGAGCTAACCTATAGGAAACTAAGCATATAAGCTCTAAGTTAGTATATTAGAGCCAACTTAGGTAAAATGAAGCTAACCTATAGGAAACTAAGCATATTAGAGATAACATAGGTAACTAAGTATATATATATCATTTTGGATAGCTAACCTATAGGAGATCCGACATACACGACAAAGTAGGCAGTTCTTCTCCTTCTTCTCCTTCATCTCACGATGCGCCTAGAGCGGCGAGGCTGTGGAGGCAGTGGAGGTAGTGGGATGTAGTCTTCTACCACAATTGGCGTGGTCATGTTGCCCATGTGTGGGATCGCCGGCGCCACCACCGGTGCGTGGTCATTGTCAGGCACCACCACCATCGCAAGGCCACCTTCAGCACGACCATCGCTAGGTCATCCTCAGCCACCTCCATCTCTTGCCCATGGTCACCACCACCATCTCTTGCCCTTGGTCACCACCACCAGCGCTTAGGTCATCCTCACCGATGCCCATCCTCACTCTGCTCCTCTTCTCCCGCACTCCAGTCCGGATCATCCTTCTTGTTGTCTATGCTGGTGCGAATCGCTGCTCTTTGTCGCTCTGCCAGAATCGCTGCAGCTTCGCTACAGCCATAGTCGCCGCTGCTTTGGCTGTAGCTTGATGATCGCTGCTGCTGCTCCTACCTGTCCAAAATGCAACAATGACCGTTAACAATCGATGTGAGACAAAGCCAAATGTAGAGGAATAAGAAGAGGCGAACGCATCGCATCATCATCGGCGGCGATCGCATGCGACACATAGTCTTGTTGTACACCTTCACGATGAGCATGTTGGCGTGTCGTCGCACTCAAGACAAGGAAGTACCCCAGCTGCAGGTCGTGGCACGGTAGAAGTTCTCCCACCCACGAGACAAGTACATGTGGCCCTTCTTGATCGCCAACTGCACATCCCATCGCTGCGAAACCCGCTGCCGGCTGTCGCAGCTTCACATTATTGGCGGATCTTCACCCATCAGCATGTTCATAAACCTGTCGGGCAGCCTCTGCAGTTTGGGAAAATGAGTGATGTAGCAAACAACAGATATCGTAATGAGATGGGTGAAGGGGAGATCTCTCTCATTTTATATACCAGCGTCATGGATCCAACTGAAGCCTCAAGTATGATAGTGAAGAACTCGGAATCATCCACCTCGTACTGCGGTGTCGCAGATCGGCGGTGGCTGCTTCCCGCCATCTCTGATAAGCAGCAGAAGAGACCAATTAGTACCCTTACAACAGATCATAAAACATGCATTAGTCGCAAGTACCCCATATGTCCTATTTTTAACAAAGTCATGCTAAAATTCACGGAAAATTTCAGCATGACCTTTGCTGAAAATAGGACATATGGAGTGCCCGAATTTGCCGGAACGGAAGTTAATCGACATTCCGGCAAACTCAAGGGCCTCTCGGGTGGACAAGGCAAAAAAAGGCCTCCATCATAGCATGGAAAATACATTGGCATGTTTTTGCTTATAAAAAAGCTAACAAGTGTAATTCAAAACAATATACCACCAAGTGAACCACCACAACATCTAAAAGCTAACAAATTCCTTGTAAATTCCTTGTAATAGTATTATGCAAATTCCTTGTAAAGCTAACAATATGTCAACCGGGGTGCACAATCTTCAACATGAGTCATCATTGAACTGTATTATGCAAATTCCTTGTAATAGTATTTTTACATTTACAGATAAAGATAATCTGTAACTTCTAATTTCCTTGTGATATTGTGCATTTTACTATGTTGGACTAGCACTCTGGCAGTACTAGAAGGCATCAAGGCAGTATGGTATGGTGTGGTGTGGGCCTTTGTGCCTCAAGCAATTGTAAAGTGCCACCCTAAGCATAGCAAGTCCACTAACACCTTAACAAAATCATGATCAGCATTAATTCACCTCTCAAAATATTACTTACAAAATCATGATCAACATTCACCATGATTTCCCTAAGAAAGCATACACCATGATTGACGAGGACCTATCATAACAATTATTCCAAGTTTGCAATATAGCAGGAGTAACACATCCAAAGAAAGGGTTCGGTCATATGATTCTTTGAGAGATTATAAATGGTACAGCAGACAAAAATGATCATCAAACTTTAGGCTAGCCAAGTGTTCATTCTCTTTACTTGTTACTGAAACCTCACTACCTCCTCAGTATAACTAACTACTCCCTCCGTTCCAAAATAGATGACTCAACTTTATACTAACTTTAGTATGTTCACAACTACTAGTTTCATTTCATCCACAATTTCAACCTCAGGAATCTATCTGAATCATTTATTTATGCCTTAATCTGACCAGTAGCACTCATTGTGAAATTCAGTAACTGCAGACTGAGAGATTTCTCTGAACCTACTACTACAGTACTACTATCAACCTTTATAACATCAAGAATCGCAGACCGAGAGATTTCTCTAAAGCATCTATCTAACATCCATTAGTTCCTCTATGCCTTACCCTCGATCGGCACCAACCATGGTGAAATTCAGCAAGTGCTGATGAAATATTTCTCTGAACTTTTCTTCAGGTAACATTTCTCTGAACTTACTGCAAATACTAGCTACCATTATTCAGAGTTCAGAACATATTTTTCATTCCTTGTTGTGAAGCACCATGATGGTGCAGCACTTGAGATCAGCATGCACACAATCAGCGAATCTACTGTCCAAACAGATCGAACAGCTAGGGTTACAGTACCTGGGGAGGAATCACCAACGGAGAAGAGAGGGGTGCTGCTGGTCGCCGGCCTGCCGCTCGTCGTCTGTCCTCCTCCTTGGCTGCAGCTCGGGAGGAAAAAACAGATCGGGTGGAGAGAGGGGAGGGGAACCAGAGCAGGAGAGCAGGGAGAGAGAGCAGGAGAGAGGGAACCAGAGGGGGGAGGGAAGGGGCGAGGGAGGAGAGGGCAGCACTGACGGCGAGGCGGCGGGCAGCGGCGGCTGGGCGGCGAGGCGGGCGGGCAGTGGCGCTGGGCGGCGCTGGGCGGCGAGGCGGCGGATCGAGGCGAGGGCGAGGGAGAGAGAGGGGATCGAGGCGGGGAGAGAGTGGGCCGCCGGGAGGGTATGGATGGATGGAGGCACAATACTAATGGCGCACCAACCACCGGTGCGCCATAAGTACATCCACACTAATGGCGCACCTCAGACGGTGCGCCATTAGATATTTCTGCTCGAGACAACAAGTTATATTCCACCGAACTGATCCACATCAAGTCCCTCTACTAGCTCGGTGGTCACAGCCAGTTCTCCCACCAGAGGTCTTGGGTTCGACTCGGGATCCCCAATATTTTTTATGCATTTTAAATGCTGTTTTTATATTTATTTGTGTTTATCAAACTTGTTTAAATTATAACAGTGTAATATTTTTATAAAATAGTAAAAAAATTAAAACACATGTTCAAAATGTGCGGGTTCTGCTGGGGCCGGGCGGTGCTCGGCGGTGGAGCGGGAGGTTGCGATGGGTAGAGCTAGCGGGAGGGTTGGGTGCGATCGAGATGGAGGGGGATCGAGATCGAGATGGGGGGATTGAGATCGAGATGGAGGGGGATACAGTAATATGCATTTTAAATATGTTCAAACTTGTGTTTAAATATGTTCAAACTTGTTTAAATCATAACAGTAATATTTTTATGCATTTTAAATGCTGTTTTTTATATTTATTTATGTTTATCAAACTTGTTTAAATTATAACAGTGTAATATTTTTTATAAAAATAGTAAAAAAATAAAAATATGTTCAAAATGTGCGGGGTGCTGGGGCCGGGCAGTGCTCGGCGGTGGAGCGGGAGGGTTGCGATGGGTAGAGCTAGCGGGGAGGGTGCGGTGCGATCGAGATGGAGGGGATCGAGATCGAGATGGAGGGGATCGAGATCGAGATGGAGGGGATCGAGATATTATTTGTCTTTAAATATGTTCAAACTTGTTTAAATTATAACAGTGTAATATTTTTATAAAAATAGTAAAAAAATTAAAAACATGTTCAAAATGTGCGGGTTCTTGCTGGGGCGGGCCGGTGCTCGGCGGTGGAGCGGGGAGGTTGCGATGGGTAGAGCTAAGCGGGGGAGGGTGCTTGGTGCGATCGAGATGGAGGGGATCGAGATCGAGATGGAGGGGATCGAGATCGAGATGGAGGGGATCGAGATATTATTTGTCTTTAAATATGTTCAAACTTGTTTAAATCATAATGATAATATTTTTATGCATTTTAAATACTGTTTTTATATTTATTTGTGTTTATCAAACTTGTTTAAATTATAACAGTGTAATATTTTTATAAAAATAGTAAAAAAATTAAAAACATGTTCAAAATGTGCGGGTTCTTGCTGGGGCCGGGCCGGTGCTTGGCGGTGGAGCGGGAGGGTTGCGATGGGTAGAGCTAGCGGGGAGGTCTTGGTGCGATCGAGATGGAGGGGATCGAGATCGAGATGGAGGGGATCGAGATCGAGATGGAGGGGGATCGAGATATTATTTGTCTTTAAATATGTTCAAACTTGTTTAAATCATAACAGTAATATTTTTATGCATTTTAAATACTGTTTTTTATATTTATTTGTGTTTATCAAACTTGTTTAAATTATAACAGTGTAATATTTTTATAAAAATAGTAAAAAAAATTAAAAACATGTTCAAAATGTGCGGGTTGCGCGCGTGGGGCCGGGCCGGTGCTTCGGCGGTGGAGCGGGGAAGGTTGCGATGGGTAGAGCTAGCGGGGAGGTCTTGGTGCGATCGAGATGGAGGGGATCGAGATCGAGATGGAGGGGATGAGATGGAGGGGGATACAGTAATGGCGCACATACTAGCCCGTGCGCCATTAGAAGTTATATATAGTAATGGCGCATTTGTTGCTGCATGCGCCATTAGTTTGTATGGGAAAATGGAAAAAAAGAATACATACTAATGGCGACTCGTCGGCCGTGGCGCCATTAGATTCTTCCACTCTAATGGCGTATTTTGGACAGGTGCGCCATTAGTATATAGTAGTGGCGCACTGCACACACGGTGCGCCATTAGAGTCAATCCTATCTATAGGCCTTTTTCCAGTAGTGGTAAACAAGATGTAAAAACATAATAAACATCACATGCAATTATACATAGTTGTGACATGATATGGCCAATATCATCAAGCTCCATTGATCTCCATCTTCGGGCTCCATGATCACCTTGTCACCGCTTGACACCATGATCTCCATCATCATGATCTCCATCATCGTGTCTTCATGAAGTTGTCACGCTAACGACTACTTCTACTTCTATGACTAACGCGTTTAGTAATGAAGTAAAGTAGTTTACATGGCGTTCTTCAATGACACGCAGGTCATACAAAAAATAAAGACAACTCCTATGGCTCCTGCCGGTTGTCATACTCATCGACATGCAAGTCGTGAATCCTATTACAAGAACATGATCTCATACATCACAATTCAACATTCATCACAACTTCTGGCCATATCACATCACATGATCAATCGCTGCAAAAACAAGTTAGACGTCCTCTAGTTGTTGTTGCATCTTTTACGTGGCTGCGATTGGGTTCTAGCAAGAACGTTTTCTTACCTACGAATCACCACAACGTGATTTTGTCAACTTCTATTTACCCTTCATAAGGGCCCTGTTCATCGATTCCGCTCCAACTAAAGTGGGAGAGACAGACACCCGCCAGCCACCTTATGCAACTAGTGCATGTCAGTCGGTGGAACCGGTCTCACGTAAGCGTACGTGTAAGGTTGGTCCGGGCCGCTTCATCCCACAATACCGTTGAGCAAGAAAAGACTAGTAGAGGCAAGTAAGATGACAAGATCAACGCCCACAACAAATTTGTGTTCTACTCGTGCATTAGAGAACTACGCATAGACCTAGCTCATGATGCCACTGTTGGGGAACGTTGCAGAAAATTAAAATTTTTCCTACGGTTTCACCAAGATCCATCTATGAGTTCATCTAAGCAACGAGTAACGAGAGAGAGATTGCATCTACATACCACTTGTAGATCGCAAGGCGCGAAGCTTGCAAGGTGATGATGGAGTCGTACTCGAACGTGATTCAGATCACCGATGCCAAGTGCTGAACGGACAGCACCTCCGCGTTCAACACACGTACGGGACGAGCGACGTCTCCTCCTTCTTGATCCAGCAAGGGGGAAGGAGAGGTTGAGGAAGACAGCACCACCGGCAGCACGACGGCGTGGTGATGGTGGTGGCAAGATCTCGGCGAGGCTTCACGAGCTCTACGGAGGAGGAGATGTGTTGGGAGGGAGGGCTGCGCCTTGGGAGATGTGTCCAGCAGCCCCCCCCCCCCTTTATATAGGCCCCCAGGGGGGTGGCCGGGCCCCTAGAGATCCAATCTCAAGGGGCGGCGGCCAAGGGGGTGGAGTGCCCCCTGCCGGTGGGCGCCCCACCCCTAGGGTTTCAACCCTAGGCTAGGTGGGCCTAGGGGCGCACCAGCCCCTGTGGGCTGGTTCCTTCCCTTATGGCCCATGGGGCCCTCCGGATGGGTGGCCCCACCGGTGGACCCCGGGACCCTTCCGGTGGTCGTGATTGCTGCCAGTAACCCCAAACTTTCCCGATGGTCAAACACCACTTCCTATATATTATTCTTTACCTCCGGACCCTTCCGAACTCCTCGTGACGTCCGGGATCTCATCCGGACTCAACAACATTCGGTATTCACATACTAGTCTTCCTACTAACCCTAGCGCCACCGAACCTTAGTGTGTAGACCCTACGGGCTCGGGAGACATGCAGTCATGACCGAGACGACTCTCGGGCAATAACCAACAGCGGGATCTGGATACCCATGTTGGCTCCCACATGCTCCTCGATGATTTCATCGGTTGAACCACGATGTCGAGGATTCTATCAAACCCTGTATGCAATTCCCTTTGTCAATCGGTACGTTACTTGCCCGAGACTCGATCGTCGGTATCCCAATACCTCGCTCGGTCTCGTTACCGCAAGTCACTTTACTCGCACCGTAATGCATGATCCGTGACCAACACCTTGGTCACATTGAGCTCATTATGATGATGCATTACCGAGTGGGCCCAGAGATACCTCTCCGTCATACGGAGTGACAAATCCAGCCTCGATCCATGTCAACCCAACAGATACTTTCGGAGATACCGTAATGCACCTTTATAGTCACCCGATTACGTTGTGACGTTTGATACACCCAAGGCACTCCTACGGTAACCGGAGTTACACGATCTCATGGTCGAAGGAATAGATACTTGACATTGGCAAAGCTTCTAGCAAACGAACTATACGATCTTTTATGCTATGCTTAAGATTGGGTCTTGTCCATCACATCATTCTCCTAATGATGTGATCCCGTTATCAACGACATCCAATGTCCATAGTCAGGAAACCATGACCATCTATTGATCACAACGGGCTAGTCAACTAGAGGCTCACTAGGGACATATTGGGGTCTAAGTGTTCACACGTGTATTACGATTTCCGGATAACACAGTTATAGCATGAACAAAAGACAATTATCATGAACATTGAAATATAATAATACTTTTATTATTGCCTCTAGGGCATATTTCCAACAGAACCAGCTTAAGACTACTAAAGTGCCTGGTCTCGCCTTTTTTAAAAGGTAAATATGTACCATGGTTATGCTTTCAAGTGATATTTTTTGACATCCTTCCTATCATTGATTTAGTACAGTGTCTTGATTGTCGTGTCTTTAGAAAAGTAGTAGATTTTGTTTTGATAACAGACAACCATGTAAAAAATGATTGTTGTTTTGGCTTACCAAATTGTTGATTTTCTCTAATGTATGTGTATTTTGATGAGTTAGGACAAATCTCAATATTGTCAGATAAAATAATATCTGAACCACCGTGAACATTAAGTTTGTGTCAACCAAAAATAACCTTCTGAATTTATTACTACATGGCTTCTAGTTCCACTCTTCTTTGGAGATGGCCCATTATTAGCTACAAGTCATATTAGACTAATGATGATTTTTAGAATAATTAGGTCCTGTGCAACATTTGATATGTCATATAATGGTTTTAATCAATGATTTCTCATAATTCCTCGATGCAAAAACCTCTAATGCTATGTTTAAATATGGATTTTTTCCTTAGGCCACATTTTCCTTAGATATCCCATTTTCCATGTTGCTTTAAATTACTTGAAATGGTTTATATATATGCATGTGTGTGTGTGTATGTATGTACACCGCTAGACTATGCCTCACCGCAAATAATTTATTCTACGCTCTGACGATCCCATGGTAACGAAGCAGCCAACCAGATCCACCCCGCATGCAAATGTCCGTGCTGTAGTCACTGGTGGTAAAAAGATCCATCAATTTTACTACTGGAAACTAAGTGTATTACGATCAAACATAAACCCAGAATGAAGTTGTAAAAGTGTCTACCACATTTACTACAAAACGGAAAGCGTTTTACCATCAAGTTAAATGCCAGATTAAGTAGTTAACGAATCTAGTTTTTTTTTTACTACAGAACAGCAAGCATATAATGGAATGAATAAAAAATTAGTCCATGGGTTTGATAGGCTGACCGCACACATACGCTCAACCCAACATATATCCTTACTAGGATGTTGATTGGTAGAAGTTTGCACCGTGTTTCTAAATTATGTAACCGTTTTAGTACTCAATCCAGTCAAATCTCCAATTCCTTACATAAGGGTTATGAAGCCTTGAAGTTGAAGTGTAGGACGTGAGATGATCTTGGTCCTTGAGGCATCACTTTTCATAATTGTACAGGGAAAGCACATACATTTTCTATTGGTACTAATTAGTGGGCATATTGTCCAAAAAAGAATTTGATAGTGAGAGGCCAATAAAGTCAAACCATGGCAAACTCCAACAAAACGAGATATGTTTCTCCATTGTCTAATCACAACAAAGAGGTCTCTTGGTTTATTTCGGATTACAATCTCATTGATATCTAGGTCTAAGTGCAAATAATACCTAAAATGCTAGCTCTAATATCATGGAGCATCGAGGAAAAAACAAATTACCCATTGAACTATTAGCCAAAATAGTTGCTTCTATATTGATGTGGCTTCCTTCTATTTGTGTGTCGGGTATGAGTGAAAAAAATATTCAGTGTTGAAAGGCAACAAATAAATGAGAGCAAAAGAGAGAGTATTATTAAAATTGCATGCACACCTTGTATACTCAAATGAGACTAAAGAAGCAATATGCCCTTCAGTCATATACACACAAAGGAATAGGGCCATTTAGAAAATGTTGGAATTATAAGCATCAACTTGTAGGGTGTGCCACTTACAATGATCTGTTCTACCAATTGGTCCACAATGACTTCACTACTGCTGGGAGCATGTATAATCCGAATGGCTTTGTTTCTTTGATTCTGAAGAGAGAATTCATAACTCATAAATCGAACACCATTGACCCCACCTAAGAAAGACTGGCTCATCATTCTTTAGCAAAGCAACCGCTATTATTGTCCATTGTTTTTCTACATGTTGCTCATGTTTTAGCTAGCTCGAGTTATGTGTTAGTTTACTATTGCACATCGAGTCAAGTAGATGTTCACTTTCACTATTGAGCTATTTCTAATTGTCTTGTACAAAACATAACTAATCTTCCTGAAAGAATTCTCAGTATGGTTCATTCATTCACTATATATCATTAACTATTTCTAGAATTGTCGTTACTGATAAAAAATTCACAAAAATGGTCAGCGCCAAATTAATTGATCCAAATTTCAAGTGTGTCAAGTCCACTTTCAATAGCATGTTAGTGAATTTATCCTACCAAAACCATCTCTTCGGAATCAATGCCGATGCAAAATATAACTATTATCTCACAATATAATTCACATCATTTTACCAAGAATTTCATGTACTAAAAATCATTTACACAAAAAAGATTTAAAACACAATTAAAAAAGTTGAATTATTTCATTTTCATTTAGTTAGTATATAACACAAAAATAAGGTTAAAATATATGGAAAACACACATTTTTTACAATGAGAATAATAGTAACCTAATACGACATTATAATTTCATAATAAGTTAACAACAGATAATGATGATCCCCGTGCATCAAACATGCCTAAGGCAAAACTATGTTCGCCAAAGGCGTGAATTTGAGAATGTGATCACATTTGGATGCAAGTTTCCTTAGACACTACTAGGGAAAAGCCTAGCAGCAGCGCGGGTTTTGGGCCTATCAGTAGCGCGGGCACAAGCGCCATCGATAAGGCGCCATAGCTAATGCTTAGCAATAGCGCGGCTTGACGACGCTATCTGCTAACTTGACTTACTAGCAGCGGTTCTTTAGAACATCGCTGCTGTTAATTAGTAGTAGCGCTTCTCTAACCCGCTACTACTACTATTTAGTATTTTATTTCTTTTCTATTTCATGTTGTATTCATACACCTTTACACAAGTTTTCATACAACAGGAATTTAGAGATTGTTTTACATCATAATGAGTTATTACATCATGGGGTGAAAGAATCGTGGACTAGTTTCAAGTGGATGTCCATCCACTTGAAACTAATCCATGTTCTTTCACCCAATGATATAATAATATCATCATCATCATCATCATATCATTAACAACTTAGCATCATAATACATCATTGTCATATAACACCTCCTCAATATCATCGTTTTCATCATTGACATCACATAACACCTCCTCAAGATCATCATTATCAACTCTAACACATTACCACATAATAAACATATTGTACCTCATAGGACCTATTACATTCGATTAAGACCTACTACATTTTCTAAGGTAAAATAACAAAAACAAGATAGCCCCCGACTCTCCATTATGGAGAATGGAGATTAGCCTGTCTCCCATTCTTGCCTTTCGCTGAATGTTACTTCCAAGAACCTCCTTGCGAATGTCCATACATTTCTTCCATTCTCGATGATCATGTGTTCACGGTTTTAGAAATCCGATATGCAGGTGAGCTCCCTAGATTTACTGGCAGTATGTTCAGAATCGAGAGGCGACCATGCAGACACATCGATGAGGCACACAATCCATCGGGAGTTTCGTTGAAAAACATAATAATAACTTTGTAGTTAGCAATGATGTACTAGTTTTAGAAGTATGAAAAAATGCACGAATGTCGTAATAGTAAAAAATCTTACCAGGGTATCTCCAGAGAAGTTATCGTTGTTCAACACATGCACTAGTGGCACGTATTCACCATAATTTGGAGGAGTTCGATAATAGGCATTGTAATTCTCAAGAAGAGTACAAAATGCAATCAGATGATTTTTCTCCTTATATGTTAATTGGGTGCCTTCGGTGTAGTGGGTTTTATCTACCATCTTCATACGAGTCTTTGAAGAATCAAAATAAGCTGTCAATGGAAATAAGCTATCAACTATTTTGAAATAAAGAATATAAATTAGTTAATAACTATGTTTGATAAACTCACATAGCGGTACAATCGGCAGCGTATCAACAAGGACCCAAATGTCCATATTGTCTTCCTCGCTGTCAGGATCACCAAGATCCATGGTGATAATCATACCCTCATCAAAACCATACATTTTGCAAAGTGCTTCCCAATTTTGGCAACCAAAATGGGTTACGCTCTGAGCATTATACAGATTTACTTCAAAATCCATATCATGATGGGTCCTTAGGTGTATTTTCTTTGTTTCAAAATTTTCATGGTCTTCAAAACCCATCCTCTCCAAGACATAGCGTCTTGCATGGCATGGGATAAGCTAGTCGAATTGTAAAATATGAAAATTAGACGTTGAAATAGTTGAAGTCATGCTTAATGGAGAAAAAACTATTGTCGCCGCTATGCGTACCATATGAACATCGCAGGTCTCCTCGAGCTTAATGCTGAAGCGGCGATCGTCGCCCAGCCGAACGAACTGTCGCACATACCTCGATCGTCGTGGCACCAGCTACACTCCCCGGGAGACCGTGCCGTCCGAAAGTACGACATTTCCTACAATCATAATTCAAAGATTAAACTTGTACATATTCTAGCACAAGTCATGTCGAATTCACGACAAAATCCGGCATGACCTTTGCTAAAAAAGGACATATCAAGCGCCTGAAATTTGCCGGAACGGAAATTAATCAACACTCAGATAAAACATAGGCCACTCGGAGATGTAAACTGAACATGAACGGCCACTTGGTCAACCACATATCCTATTTGAGCAACAACACAAAATATACAAGGATATTTGGCTGGTCTCACCTCGATGTCGGAGGGGTACGTCGGTGGCTGGGATGACGGCGGGGTTGTCGGAGGGGTCGGTGACGGGACGACGGAGGTCACTGAAACCATATAAGTTATCACTAGCAACAAAACATGTGCAACTAGTTTTATTAATTCAACTAGTTCTTACTAAATATAAACTTACTATAAATAGAAAAAAAAAACTAGTTCTTTCTAAACATAAAGTAGTTCAACTAGTTATATTAATTATCTTACTAAAAATAGATTAGTTCAGTTAATTCAACTAGTTCAACTAGTTTATTAACTTACTAAACTAGTTCAACTACAACTAAAGTAGTTCAACTACCACTACTACTACTAAAAATCTAGTACTAACTAAGCTAAATTAACATCTACTACTACTAAATTAACATCTAGTACTAGCTAACCCTAAATTAACATCTACTACTAAATCTAGTACTAACTAGTGGCAGGGGTGGGGGACGGAGAGGTAGCTAGGGGCGGCGAGGTCGAGGCGGTGGGAGGCGGGCTGCGGCGGAGGAGGAGGAGGGTCGGCATGAGGCGGATGGAGGAGGCGGCGGAGGAGGAGGGCGGCGCAGCGGAGGGGAGGATGTGCGAGGAGGATGGAGGAGGGACGGAAGGAGGAGTACCTCGGCGGACGATTTAACGGGCGGCGGCGACTGACGACGACGCGGTTTATGTGGTAGAGTGAGAGTGGATGAGGCGGGTCCTCCGTGGGGATAAGGTAGGGATAGTTGTAGCGCGTTTGGCAAAAGCGCTACAGCTAACATAAGTAGTGATAGCGCTCTCTGATGTAACGCGCTCTGCTATAGCTAGCGGGGGCCAAGGTCATGGCAACTATAGCAGTAGCGTTGTATTCCTCAAACGCACCATCTGCTACTTCCAAGTCGAGAGCGTTTATAGACACGCGCTGCTGCTAAGTAGCAGTAGCGTGGTATTTTGAAGCGCGCTGCAGATAAGATTCTGTGTATAGGCTTTTCCCTAGTAGTGAGACAAATGAAATCATATGTGTTCATGATACAACTTTATAAAATTCTAGCCTAGACATCGGGCGGGCCACTATGCTAGTACAGTGAAAAGCACAAACATACATAAGTAATTGGAAAGCGATAACACTGATTACTTTCGATCCTTGGGTTCCTTATTTTATAGTAGTTTGGCACTGATCCCTCTCTCTGAATAATAGTGACAATGCTAATGTCAACCACAACTTACTTCTTAAATCTCAAGTGTAGGTTACAATCATTTCTCGAGTATTTTCATGTCCAACATAAATAGTCAATGCATTTTTGGTGCTTTTAGAGAAATAAATACAACATGCTCTTTCCATCATTCAGACATGAAGATCATGTCTTTTCTCAATGAAAAAATAGTGCGCAATTTCTTTACTAGTAGCACGCTATAGCATACGAGGAGAGGCCACACTAAAGTTTGGCAATTTTTCTTATGATGGGCCTATTCGTGAAATAACACGCTATATTGCGGTAAAACAGTATAGCTTGTAGCGTGATGTTTTATTGGCAGCCCACTAGCCCAAAGACACAAATCTGACCAAGCCCAAATAGGAAAAATAGCCAATCCCCCATCCGACCAAGCGCTACTAGTCCCCAACTCTCTACTTTATTCTCCACCCAACCACGCAGTCAAGTGCGTCGGCGGCAGCTTCTTCTTCCTCCTGTTTAGCCCTTCTTCTTCTATTCCGCGCTGGCCTTCCACTGTTCTCCGCCAGTCTTCCCCCGTTTGCGGCGGCATGATGTCGCCGCCAGCTGTGCCGCTGACAAGTGAGGCACTAGGAAAGTTCTTTGGGATCGTAGTTTCATGATGTACGTATTGGATCATGATGTTTGCTAGATCTTAGTTCCCAATTATGTTACAAGTTATCCATCTTAACTCCTAGCACTCGATTGATTGATCGTTGCTTGTTAAATAGCTAGCTACATGGAGTACTTCAATATCCCGCAATGAGAGGTTATTCTTTAGCAATGGACATCCCGGTGGCACCTAATTCTAAATTTGTATTTTGTTCGATGTTGTTACCTCATGGGTTGTTGATGTTAGGCCACATTAAAGCTTTTTTAGTACTTTATTATTAAACTATATCATTTATTCTTGTTAAAAATCCTTTAGTTTCAGGCTATATGGCATTACTTTGAAACAACATTTGTAAATAGCACGCTATACCATGTATAGCATCTCGAGGAGGCCACCCCTATTTCTCTTAACACACTATTTTTTGTTGCTTTGTCGAAAGGCACGATCATTTATTATTACTACTGAATGCACACAGCTCACTCCCACAAACAATTCATCGTAGAACATGAGGCCCGTGCACAGGTTCTTCTCCACCTTTAGCTTCTATCTCTGGCAGTAAAATAAAACATCATAGAATATGTAGCCTGGAACACAACATCAGCTCGCAGATTCTTCTCGGGGAAGTTGTATAGGTAACTATGGCCTATACATTTATCTGCAAAAATTTTGCAGGAGGATTATATACATAAGGTAACATAATTTACATGAACTTAAAACAACACATTGTATTTTTAATGCAGTGTCATCTTATTTTTCATATGATGTTATGAAGTTTGTCATTGGTTGCATATCTCCGTTTACTTGTACAAGTCTATGGGATGGTTTGAACCAGCTTAAGACTACTAAAGTATCTGTTCTTGCCTTTTTTAGAACGTAAATATGAACCATGGTTATGCTTTCAAGTGATATTTTTTAAGATCATTCTTATCATTGATTTAGTATAATGTCTTCATTGTCATGTCTTCAGAAAAGTAGTAGATTTTGTTTTGATAGCAGACAACCATGTAAAAAATAATGGTTGTTTTGGCTTACCAAATTGTTGTTTTGCTCTAAAGTAGGTGTATTTTGATGAGTTAGGAAAAATGTCAATATTGACAGATAAAATAATATCTGAACCACTTTGAGCATTAAGTTTGTGTCAACCAAAATTGACCTTATTTATTTATTACTACATGGCTTCTGGCTCCACTCTTCGTTGGAGATGGCCCATTATTAGCTGCAAGTCATATTAAATTGATGATGATTTTTAGAATAATTAGTTCTTGTGCAACATTTGATACGTCATATAACGGTCTTAATCAATGTTTTCTCATAATTCCTAGATGCAGAAAACACTAATGCTATGTTTAAATATGGATTGTTTTCCTTAGATATCCCATTTTCGGTGTTGCTTTGAGTTACTTGAAATGGTTTTAGGTACTTTTTACTACAGAAAAACAAGCATATTATGGAATGAATAAAAAAAAGTTAGTCCATGGGTTTACTAGGCTGTCCGCACACATACGCTCAACCCAACATATATCCTTACTAGGATGTTGATTGGTAGAAGTTTGCACCGTGTCTCTAAGTTATGTAACCGTTTTACTACTCAATCCAGTCAAGCCTCCATTTCCTTACATAATAGGTGTTGAAGCCTTGAAGTTGAAGTGTAGGACGCGAGATGATCTTGGTCCTTGAGGCATCACTTTTCATAATAGTACAGGGAAAGCACATACATTTTTTATTGGTACTAATTAGTGGGTATGTTGTCCAAAAATAATTTGATAGCGAGAGGCCAATAAAGTCAAAACATGTCAAACTCCAACAAAACAAGACATGTTTCTCCATTGTCTAATCACAACAAAGGGGTCTCTTAGTTTCTTTCAGATTACAATCTCAACGATGTCTACGTCCAAGCAGACTAGCTACTATTACATATATATTTTCCTTTTCACTATACATTTTATGAAATATGTCTTGAATATATGTCCTCCAGAGAACATCTTCTCGACAACTTTTACCACACCATATTTCTTCAAGTAGTGTAACTAATAAATACTTATATAGAACCACAACATCTTATTATTTCATAACATAAGATGGCATTTCCCCTACAAACAAGTGAAATACAAAGAATGCAATAATGTTACTATTACTAGGGAGAAAACAAAGGGAAAATGGATAGTAAAAAATTATTTTCTTTATTATCTAATTATTTCAAGAATTAAATGATGTGGTCATACTTTGCTCGACAAAAAGAATCTATTGAATAGTAACACTAAAACCATTGAAGAAGCTTATGTGAGGAGTGTGAAACCATCAAAGAATGTGATAAGAGTATGAAGAAACTATCATAGCTTTCCCATGTTTGGTCAATTCCCCGTACAGAACCATAGTGAGAACCACCAACATGGATAAATTTATCTAAAGGCCAACTACATTGGACATTAGCAAAGCAACCCGTATTGATGTCCATCGTTTTTCTACATGTTACTCATGTTTTAGCTAGCTTGTGTTATGTATATTACACATCAAATCAAGTAGATGTTCACTGTCACAGCTTAGCTATTGCTAATTTTTATGTACAAAACGTAACTAATTTTCCTGACAGAATTCTCAGTATGGTTCATTCAATCACTATAAATCATTAACTATTTCTAGAAATGTCGTTACTCATAAAAAATTTGACAAAAATGTTCAACGCCAAATTAATTGAAGCAAATTTCAAGTGTGTCAAGTCCACTTTCAATAGCATATGAGTGAATTTATCCTACCAAAACCGTCTCTTGAGAATCGATGCCCATGCAATCTCAGAGTATAATTCACATCGTTTTACCAAGAATTTTATGTACTAAAAATCATTTACACAGAAGAGATATAAAACACAATTTAAAAAGTTGTATCGTCTCCTTTTCGGTTAATTAGTATATAACACAAAAATAAGGTAAAAATATATGGAGAACACGCATTTTTTACAATAAGAATAATAGTAACCTAATACGACATTGTAATTTCATAATAAGTTAACGATGGATAATGATGACCCCTTGCATCAAACATGCCTAAGGCAAAACTATGTTCGCCAAAGGCGCATATTTGAGAATGTGATCACATTTGGATGCAAGTTTCCTTGGACAAGTTAAATAATATGTGTTCATTTGTTTGTCCTCGGCGAAAAAACAAGCATTTCAGCTCAATGCAGGATCAATATACACTGAAACATTTGTTCTTTTTGTCCAGGACACATCCAGTCATATTTTTTCAATCCCACTGTTGGATCATGTTATATTATAGGTGTGTTCGTTCAGTATTTTTTTTAGGATTTTTGAGAACTTTTACACCGTCGAAAACCTTAACTATGCCTATCCGCAAATAATTTATTCTACGCTTCGGCCATCCCACGGCAATGAAGTAGCCAACCAGATCAACCCCGCATGCAAACCTCCCTCCTGTAGTAACTGGTGGCAAAAAGATCCATCAGTTTTACTACTGGAAACTAAGTGTATTACGATGAAACCTAAACCCAGAATTAAGTTGTAAAAGTGTCTACCACATTTACTACAAAACCGGAATCATTTTACCATCAAGTTTAATGCCAGATTAAGTAGTAGACGAATCTGATATTTTTTTACTACAAAATAGCAAGCATATTAGGGAATGAATAAACAATTTAGCCCATGGGTTTGCTAGGCTGTCCGCATGTACACCAGAGCACTGAATAGCACCTGCATATGTAGTAAAAAGATTATTACTTTTTACTACATGTTACATAGGACTTTACGACCGATAGTTCGCACAAGCTTTCACAGTAAAGAAATCAATAAGTTTGATTATATGTCACATGAGAGATTACTATCAATTTATGACGATGCACCTGAGTAATGAAGTTAACACTTTTTATTACATGTCACACGGGCTATTACTATCAATATATGACCATGCATCTATATTAATGAAGTTAACACTTTTTACTACATGCCGCATAGGCTATTACGACCAAATGTATAGAGGAGCACGAGGATGGGCGCATGTTTTCTAATTGATTGGGTGCACCATACGGTCGAAGTGCAGAATAAGGATTTTGCGCTCAGGCGCAGTTTAGCGCCACCATATACTAAAAGTAGCAAATATATTCAACCACATTAATTCGAACATCATGGATGACGGTGTAACTCAGATGACACTATTCACACTAAAATTTTGTTGTCTCTTGGGGTACATCTGGAGCACTCTCTGGATCTCTACTACAGATTACAAGTATGAGTGGACATAAATAAGCGTGGAGCTTTAATTTGGTCGAAACTCATACACACACCCCACACATAGACTCAACCCAACACTCCCCCTCAACTTCTCAAAAAAAACACTCCCCATCAGATGGGTGATAAGTATCTATCATTACCATCTTGTTACAAGCTAAACTATATTACTTGAGTCCTACCATGTGCGTTGCAACGGGAGAAAAAAAACATGCCCCTAGCCCAGTAAGCATGGCTCAAGACTCCGACGGGTCTACATCCTCTACTTCAATATGGTGCCCTACCCGTGTCACTGCTTATCCTTCATTTCATCCTCACTAATAGTGAGCGTGGTGTCCACCCTATCACAATATGTCTGATGGTCAATCCCAAGGCAATGATCTCAGCCACCGCATGGCTCACCTTCATTGAATCGCACCAGTGAAAGAGAATGCTTGGAACATCTTTCAATTTGTTAAAATACTAGCTTAAATATCGTGGAGCACTGAGCGAAAAAATTGCTCGTTGAACTATTAGCCACAATAGTTGCTTCTAAATTGATGTGGCTTCCTTCTATTTGTGTCTTGGGTATGAGTGAAAAATTATTCAGTCTCAAAAGACAATGAATAAATGAGAGCAAAAAAGAGAGTGTTATTAAAATTGCATGCACACCTTATATACTCAAATGAGGCTGAAGAAGCAATATGCCCTTTAGTCATATACGCACAAAGGGATAGAGTCATTTAGAAAATGTTTGAATTATAAGCATCAACTTGTATGTTGTGCCACTTACAATGATTCGTTCTACCAATTGGTCCACAATGAATTCACTAATGCTGGGAGCATGTATCATCTGAATGGCTTTGTTTCCTTGTTTCTGAAGAGAGAATTCCTAACTCATGAATCGAACACCATTAACCCCACCTACGAAAGACTGACTCGCCATTCTTTAGGGACCCCTCCCTCTCTTTTCATTGTCCTCTAGCGACAAAACAAACACTGTGAGACGCAACCTAATCAACTATTAGATCTACAGAATAAAACACACCACATCATGCTTACTCAAGCACATGTAGGACGCATCAAGAGCCAATCGTGAGCTTGTAGTTGAATTTTAAAATCATCCATGACAGATCAAAAGCAGATCATGAAATTAAAAAACCATCAATGAACTCCACCAATCCACCTCGTCGTTGGTTCTACCCACCTTGACCTCTTTGGCAAGAGGCCCGTGCCACAGACGTGATGGCGGCCTATAACCTCCTCCTTCTAAATAGGGCACAACCACTGGGAGCGATTTGAGCGAGATGATGGCGCCCTGATGTGGAACTACACTAGCACGTCTCCACCACTCTCGCCGTGGACCCCTTCCATGAGGTGAGGCTTGCAAGCTTCACAGTCTGTCTCCTTCATCTCTGGCTAGTACCTCCACCGCAATGGAATCGTTGATTCCGGTGAAACCCCACTCGATTCCTCCTGCATAGAGCCTCCTCAACACCTCTGACAGCCTCCTGGCCAGGCATCACACACGATAGTATGCGTAGAGGCTCTAATCTTTCTACGACACTTCCAGCGAAGCCTTACCCTACAACAGTGGCCGCAAGCGGCCATATGCTGCAAATATACAACACTTCGGCTGCTGCCAAAAATTTGTTCCAAATGGGGGACCATGCAGGACCTCAATAAAGTGGTTGTTTTATATCACTTTGTGCTAGAAATGCTTCTCCAACAGCTTCCCTAAAATATAACACCCACAAAACGACAGTTGCAGTGTATTTTAGGGCACCAATTTTAGGCTGTTGTTGGAGATGAACATTTTCTGGTGCCCAAAAATTCACTTTTTTGAGCCTCAAATTTTACTCCAACTGCTTTTTTGCGCCCTATTATAGGGCTATGGTTGAAGATTCCATGAGTTTTTTTAGGGTTTTTGAATTGGCTTCTCAATTTTTGAATTCCCCAATTGTCCAGACTCACTAGAAAGCACAAAGAGAAAGGAACTATGTCTCCTCTCTTCTTCCCTATCAGATGTTCTTTTTCAGCTTACTTGAGGAAGAACAATTAACAACCAGGTTCAATGCAACTAGCACACCAAGGCCCTAAATCCACCACGTGGCTCTACTACAAATACCAGCCACACCTCCTATAAGAAGCTCTCATTTGCCTTCTTTCAGCAACCGGCAAAAAAACTTCTCATTCAATCCACTATAAGACAGCAACATTAGCGGCCCAAAAACAGATTCAGGCAACACAACTCTTCTCTGCATCTTTGCTACAGTACTCACTACACCAGCATCTCTACCTCCAGTGGATAGTATCTGCACATACATCACCCATCTATCCTTTCACCACCACAGACCAACACCGCAGACCTATAGGTTCTTTTACTTGCACGCATTATCGACGGCCGTCTCGGATGAGCTTTTGATTTCGGGCAACCAGCCAGCCACACATCCGCCTCTTGCTGCTACCCCAGCACCCATGACCTACAATTCTTGCACGAGCCAGAAGGAGGGGACCGCTCCCTGGTTGCACACCAAAAGCTTTAGTACCAATTTGCTGCGCTGCCCCGCGCTCCTGGCCACAAGCACCTCTTCTCTCTTCTCTAGTCCACCACCACCAGAGGTTCTCCCCCCTACTCTAGACCAGTTCCACTCTGCTAAGGGCTAATGATGTGTTGCAGCTTCTCCCATGAAATTTTCTCCTCACTCCAGAAGTTCCACTAGCACCACAACCTCTCTTCACCCACAACTACGACTATGAGCACCAACTTTCCTCTTGTGACAAGCAATGGCTTTAATTAGTTGTAACCTGGGTGTCATGCCATGTTTTTCTTACACGGACCATACTATGTTGTTTCTTGGGGGGAAATCGGTAACACTCTCTTGCTCTCTAGCTATAACCAACATGTATGAGTAGATATACACAAGGGTGGGACTTTGGGCCAAACCCATACACACACCCCACACATACACTCAACCCAACATATATCCTTACTAGGATGTTGATTGGTAGAAGTTTGCACCGTGTTTCTAAGTTATGTAACTATTTACTACTCAATCCAGTCAAATCTCCATTTCCTTACATAATAGGTGTTGAAGCATTGAAGTTGTTGTGTAGGACGTGAGATGATCTTGGTCCTTTAGGCATCACTTTTCATAATTGTACAAGGAAAGCACATACATTTTCTATTGGTACTAATTAGTGGGGCATATTTTCCAAAAAGGATTTGATAGTGAGAGGCCAATGAGGTCAAAACATGTCAAACACCAACAAAATGAGTATTTCATCATATTATTGTATGAATTATAGAGGTTATTAACATGGTAATTATTTCGGCATTGAAACATTTCATTGTTGCAACATCTCCACTACATATGATTCTATTATCTATCTATTATATAATTAAGACGAGAGACAAACGAGCGATTACGTTCATCCACATAGATTAAATTATCTCGACCACTAATTTTAAATATAAACGGCTGAGATTTAAAGATATGTACGTTACATACAAATATGTTGTACATGCACTGTTTGGCCCATAATAAACCTGTCACATAGAAGTGGCTAGGATGGAAACGTGCAATCACAATGATGTACGGAAGAAGGACACCTATGGATTATGAAGCGATCATCACATCTTACTAAGAAAAACAATATCATGATTGTACGTGTGAATAAGTGGGATATGTACTCAAGTCCGATTCATACTCTAATGGGAGAAAAAACCACCGCAGCCAGCCACGCACGACCTATCAGCCCAGTTCCTTTTTTTTTTAAACATCAGCCCAGATCCTGAGCACGTACAGTACGGACAAAAAAAATCCCAAAAAATAGAAGTGGGCCAAAAAAGAAAAAAAAGAACAAGTCAGAAAAGTGAGGTAGACTAATACATTTTTTATGTAAAATTCAAAACTAGAGAACATACTATCATTTTGGGCGTAGAATAATACAAAAAACAAAAAAAAACAGATGAATTATACAACTGCAATATACCAGATAGAATGGAATACAAAAAATGTTTATTTCGTTCCCACACAAACTTGATATGAATATTTTCTAAAATATATTTGGAAACGCATAGGAAAAATGATTCATTATATCAAATTCTCTCTGTAAATAAATGTAATACATTTTACATATTCCAATATTGCAGACATACGTATTGAAATGATGATTACCAATTAAAAACTAATAAACTTTTTAATGTAAAATTCAAAACTAAAGAACATACTATCCTTTTGGGCGTAGAATAATACAAAAAAGGAAAAAATATGGATGAGTAATACAACTACAATATACCATATAGAACAGAATACAAAAAAATGTTTATTTGGTTCCGACACATACTTGATATGAATATTTTCTAAAATATATTTGGAAACGCATAGGAAAAATGATTCATTATATCAAATTGCGACCTAATTATAGAGGTTGAGATTTAAAGGCAAATATAGATTATCATGTACAAAAAAAATAGACTATCCATGCGAACTGGTAGTGTGAAGTCTATGTTCGCATATAGTTGTAAAAAAAAGTCTATGTTCGCATATAAATGGAAGAACAGATTGATGACAACAGATTAAATATGAAGGAAGTTCTTCATTTGTATTTAAGGAAAACCCAAAAGTAATAAAATAGGATCCACCGATTTCACCTATACCAACTGAGAATAAAGAGAGAAAAGTTACATACATACAAGTCTATAGTCCGTGTCACATGCCCTATACCACCACACGCCATGACCAACAAACACAAATCGTGATGTTGTAGCACAATTTTGCGTTTTGGTCAAGAAACTAAGTACCCGTTTCCATGAAGGATAGTACGAAAATCTAGGACACTAGCTATCACTTGACATATAGTCTCTCTGTAAATAAATCTAATACATTTTACATATTCCAATATTGGCGACATACGTATTGAAATGATGAACAAATACACTAAAATGCGTCTATATACGTCCAAGTCAGGAAAAAGTTAGATCCTCTTATATTTGTTTACGGGGAGAGTGCTAACACAATAAGTGTAATATATCTACGTTCGCTTGCATCTAACACAAATAACTAAAGTGATGAGAGAGAAAATATAACAAATAGTTTGAATATAACATTAATACAAAAATGAATAATAATACTAATAGTTCAATTATGATCCAAGAAAAATAGAAGTCACCGCAAAATATGGAAACAAGCAATACGAACAATCTATAATTTTAATAAAAATATTAATCAGCTTTTGATTTGATAAAAGTATATATATTTGAAAGGAAAACAATATGAATACAAGAAAAACTAACAACTTATCTATTAGAATTAGGTATCTATTTATTACAATATTATTAAAACAAAAGGAGATCCAATCAATGACACTAGCGAATCATTATGTATTGGTCATGCTTGCTTTTCAAAACTAAAAAAAATAAAAGGAGGACTACCCCCGGCCTCTTGATGTAGCTATGCACATAGCCACACTTACATTTTCAATTGGAGTAGATACATACAACGGAATTTGACAAGACCTGGACGGCAGACATGCTGCAATTGGAGTAGTTTTTAGTGCATGCACAACACGGTTTAGTTTCTAAGCTTTCACTTCAAAACGTCGGGTCAACGTGGCAACCACAACACGTAAATAACATGTAGGCACACGCACACCTCAAAAGCGGCTTAATGCTGCCCCGATGGGGCATGGGCCAACGGCTTCGGCTGCCAAACACTTATGCGAGTGTATATTCATTTTTCAAATGGGATTGAGTTTACCTATGGATTTTCTACAATGTGACAGATTGCCAAAACTAATGTTTTGACGAATCAAATAGGATAACAAGTTTCGGGAAAGGAAGTGTTAGACAAAAACACCAAACATATCATTCTAAATCTAGCCGCGCTAATGCGCGGGACACAACGCTAGTTTTTGTATATAACATGAGTTTGCATATATATTAACAATTTTTTGTACCGGTCATCAAATAGTGTATATTTCCGTATGTATATGTGGACGTCTGTTCAAGTCTATTTTCCTTTTCCCGCTCAAATATCCCGTGTATCATTTTTGAGAGGAAATAATGGAAAGATCCTACTACGCTTCTAGAAATTATTTTGGTGGAAAATGTACAATGGAGGGAGAGTAGCCAGAGCTACCTTATAAAGGATCTAAGCACTCTTGCATTCCCTCTTTGAGGCAAGGTTTTGCTCTATATGTATCATTAGCAAAGTATTCTTTGAATATGCTAAAACATTCATGAATGGTAGGTGTGTTACCATCAAATATGATCATGCTATTGTGATTCCATTAGCTCCAGCATACAACAAATCTGTCCCAAAGAAGCCTTTGTTTTGGTTCCTGGTTTTACTTTCTTCTAACGTATACATGAGTTGCATGCCCAAATTCCACTCTTGGTTCAACATCCACCAAAAGTTTTGGCTAAAGTCACATCCAAAAGTAAGCATGTTGCAGTCCTTCCTTAGAATATCTCTATTATAGATCGTGTCAAGTAAAAGCCAGAAAAGAGCCTATGTTTATGTTTACAATTTGGCTTCCATATCCATGACATAGGGGTGCGAGAAGGATCATGATTGGTTATAGTGTTGTAAATTTTGTTACTATAAAAAAAGAACCTTGCCCATAAAGAGTTTCTAGGAGCCATCATCATCAAAGCAGATTAATTTATCAAGAATAATGACAAGGTTGTTGCACTGGGAGTAGGCCATGGATGATAGGGGTGAAACATATCATATATAGATTCATAGGTTAAGGCCTTCTGAATGGTGTTCTCCTCATCAATAGTAAAATAATGCAATTGGGTGGATTTAGATTGCATAGTATGATCAAACCATGTGTCCTACCAAAACCAAACAGTATCACATCTCCCAAAATCACATTTACCCAAAGACTGAAATTGGTTCCATGGAGACATACAATCTCTCGAACAAAAAGAGCAATACCTACCAAAGTGTTGTGGGCAGACATGTCAGAGTAATGAGCTTCCAAGATGAAGTTCATCTAAGGGATGTTCTTTTTGTTGAAGAATATGCACACTATGGGCCCGTTCGGAAGCTCTCCAGCTTCCGAAACGAGCCAGCTTCTCGCCGGAGCTGGGCGAGCTGGCTTCTTGCGGGAGATGGCCTCGCGTTCGGCTGGGCGAGCTGGCTTCTCGCGGGAGAAAACGGTTCGAGGGTCGGTTGCGAGAGAAAACGGTTCGAGCTTCCACTTCGGGATGGCAATTGAGTGTAATTTCCTACAACTCCTGCTTCTCGTTTTTTCGAAGCTGGGCTGGGGCAGCTCCCAAAAATTGCACTGCCTGCTCCGGGAGCCAGATTCTCGGAGCGCTTCCGTTCGGCTGGCTTCTCGCGGGCTTCTCGGGAAGTTGGAAGCCAGCGGACATCCGAACGGGCCCTATGTATAGGAACTTCATTAGTAGAGCAGAATTCTGCACTCTCAGATGAAGTACCTCTACACCACATGACTTGGACCTACATGCAAGACCTCACTTGGCAAGGCCTTTACCACCTAACAATATCTTTGCGTACATAAAACAACACATTTGTATCACTTTCTTACTGAAGGTCTGAAGCATAACTAAATTGATTGCTTTTTTCCAGTTAGAATTAATATAATTTGTCTTTGTACGGCAACACATGCATGTCTTTAATTGACCAGATTTAATGATAATGTGATGTACATAATATATTTATTTATTCCACTGTAATCGTAAAGTAGGATTATATTTGTTTCTTAGATTGAGAAGCAAATATTTTAGATTGAGAAACAAATATTTAGTTGTTTTGAATGGTGGACACTCGAATCATGTTGTTTCTGATTATTTCCATGTGTACTCTTTGCAGTGGGGAAAAAATTCAAGATATTGTCTGTCTGAAAACCATAGAAATCAAAGGAAGGGTGAAATGGGGTTGTCACTCTCAAAACCGGTCAATAATGGTAAGATCACTTTCTTACATTATAGAACATTCACCCTTGTTCTTATGATTTGACATTCTCCCCTTTCAGGATTATTTACTTTTGTGCTAAAATGAGTTTGAAATTATATTTGATATACCTAGATAACTATGTCTTTTGTAGCGTCAGCTTGCTTTCATCATATGTTTTAATAGTTACTGAAACATCACAGAAATAAACATGAACTGATTTTCTTGCAACCAATATCATATTAGGTGATTTCCCTGTTGTTGGATGTTGAGACTTCGAAAAATGGCTTAGAGGGAATGAAGCAGGTAAGATTGACACTTGATTTTTCATTTATTGTCTTTAGAAGGTATGTACATTCAGAATATTATCTTTAAGCTATTTATGACACCGATGCAGGTTGCAAAGATGTTAAAATTGACCAAAAGAATTAGTTTAGCAACAACAGAAGATGGTTCATATATTTATGTATGTCCTGGACACAAGGCAAAATATTGTTTCTAGAAAGGAGAGTCAACAATCGATACAAACCAAGACTCATTAATCGGTTTTGTTGTACGGGACAAAAAATCCTCACTAAACACCATAGTTTTAAATAGCCGGCTATAGCTCCGCTATAGCCTTTTCAGCAGGGTGCCGCTAAATGGTCGCCTTCACAAATCGCCCGCTATAGCTTATTTGTAGGTCCGCCGCTATTTTCCATAGCCTGCTATTTAAAACATTGTAAACACAAGCAAGGGAGAGATAAGTATTGCGAAAATACAGGAAATCGGGGGCACTCATGTGGAATCACAAGAAGTGATATGCAGTAAGCTTGTATTATCTATTAGTCCACATGCATGGAAGTCTTATTCTCTCGATGTCCTCCTCTAGTACTTGCTGATCAGGGACGTCATCCTTCTCTTCTTTCATACCAACGATCATACCATGTTCATCCTCTTCGTGCACCAGTACATGATGGCCTATATTTTCGGCGTCCTCCTCTGGTACTAGCAGAGCAAGGGTCATATTGTCCGTATCCTCCTCCAGGACTACTAGTTCACAACTTCCATGCTCGGCATTCTCCTCTTGGACTATCAGGTCAAGGATTACATCCTCGATATCCTCCTCAATCCTCATGCACCAGAATGTCAAGAAATCTTTCATCAGCTTCCTCCTTGTCCAAGAGGTCAAGGCTACATTACCCATCATGCTCCCAATTTTGCACTAGAATATTTCAAGCCCTTAATAGACCATGGAAACAATAACGGTATTTCTCCTGACCAGCAACATTGGATGTCTAGCAAATGGCTTGAGACTAACTATGTTATTGCAGGTTCACAACACTTGAGGCCACCTACCAGTTCTGCTCCTGGTCATTTGTGGCATAGAATGTCATGCCCAAGGTCCGAGAATAATCATCCTGGTTTTGAAAGATCAGAAGGCTTCTCTGGCTATAGCTCCACATATTACTCTAGATTCAAAAATGGGCCAGGTAGCACGCCTCCCAACTAAAGTCATTTATGAAATTGCAGCCTTGTCCCAAGAAACATTCTGAATGATTTGTCTTAGACTGGTGTATTCAGAATTTCAAGACACCAGGACATGGGTTCTTGTTTCTTTTTCCAATCGGGCCAATTACTCCCAATATCCATAGAACATAATTCCTGATGTGTACAATGATGCATATGAAATTTCATTTAGTCTCCTGATAGGATGTTTGCTAGCACTAGTATGTTCCAACCTTCATTGTTACATGTATCTTCAAATTTGGTGATTGATGACGTTATTATGTATCTTTCTGGATAGTCATAGGAAATTTTTCTTCTGAATAGCTACGGCGTATGTCTAGTAAACTATTCCGTATGGTAGATATCGCGATGGAACAAGTCCTGTAGTCTCATCATCACATTGGTGGGCTTCTTGTTTTTACTAAAAATCTTATCAAACACCTCCCTCGTCGTCGATTCAGGATAAATTTCCCTAGGATATGCTATCCGTTTTCCCAATAAGCTTGGCAGCTTGGGGGGCATCTAAATATCAATCTCAGTTCAAAAGAAACTGAACCAAGTCATGAGAAAAACCGGGTCAAAAACATGAGCTAGTTTACAAGGAAAAGCGGATCGAAAACCTAAACAAAATGACCCGATTATGAGGGAAATAGTCGAGTTTTTTCCCATTCATGTTTGACACAACATATATGTGCGCACGACATATATGCTTGTGTCCCTATTTGTATGCCTTTGATTTGGGACATAGCCAAGTTTTTCCCTTCTACTAACTTGAGAAAATAACAGGCCAGGAAAATTGAAAAAGAATTCTCTGTTGTGGACCGCCAAATGACTGGCACAACACGGCCATCCTCTGTGATCAGGCTTCCAAGGAGATGCAACATCTACTCACCGACTGCCCTTCTAGCAGCAGATTTGGCACAAAATCCTCTCCTGGTATCGGCCAAAGGGTTAATATTCTTCCAAGAGTCAGGCCTTTGTTTTCCTTCGGGTTGAGCATCCCGTGTTCTGCTCTAGCTTCAAGCTTGTGTACGTGTCCCATATGATGGTACCCTTATGCCTCTTCCCACTCCTTCTATCAATGCAATGATACACTAGCTTATGCGTATTCAAGAAGAAAAAACACAAGAGAAAGATACAGGCTGGGATTGTTGTAAATGTGTTGAATCCTTACTAGTAATGGATGAAGACAGATATACAAACCAGCTGGAGCGTGTTAGATGTGTATTCAAACTAGCAAATCATGAATGCCTTTCAAAACATTTAATCTCTTCAAACAAAGATGCTCCAGAAAGAACTAAGATTTTTAGCTCAGAAGAAGTGGAACAAGCAACCAACAAACTGGGTCAAAACTGCATCCTTAGATTGATCAACATATTGTGGCCATCAACAAGTCCAAAACAGTTCACCAGAAAAGAAATGGTCCATAATTGTCATTCAAATGAAATTTTATGATTACATGGACATACCATTACTCATGAATCTAATTACTGGATCAAGCGTTAGCGGTGACCAAACTAGCATGCAAGATACATAATATACCGAGATCAACATCTAGTTTGGCAACAACACTGAAACAAATCGTAATTCACGGTCAGAATTTGATGACCTTTATTTACGATCGCATTATTTCTCTACTACTTAAAAAAGCGTAGGTTCCCATTTCACCTTTCTTCCATCACCTTGATCGACCTGCCAAATATATGATAATCAATCACCTTTATTTACTTACCTTTTGAATCAATTTCACTTTAATTTACTTCCCAAACTTCTAATCAAAATATAAAGTAATTAAAGGTCAGAATTTGATGAACTTTATTTACACATGGCATTATTAAGGTGATGGTAAATCAAAGGTAAATGGGAACCTTAATATTTTTTTAAGTAGTAGAGAAATAATGTGATCGTGTAAATAAAGGTCATCAAATTCTGACCGTGAATTACTTTATATTTTGATTAGAAGTTTGGGAAGTAAATTAAAGTGGAATTGGTTCAAAAGGTAAGTAAATAATGGTGATTGATTGTCATATAGATGGAAGGTTGGACGAAGGGGTGATGGGAAGAAAGGTCAAATGGGAAACTTACGTTCTTTTTTAGTAGTAGAGACTATAATGTTTTAGGTAATGTTTTAGATAGGAGAGATAATCAAGTTTCATATTCTTTTGCGAACTGGCCTAGCTCAGATGGTTAGGTTATGTATGGTGGAACCAACCCATCTGGGTTCAAGTCCTAGACTTCGCACTAATGCTCGCATTTTTCTTAATTTATTTCAGGCTTTCCGGCCATATTCGTTTAGCGGGAGAAATGTACCCGTCGATTACAGATGCGCCTGTGTTGACTTCGTCAATATCAAGATCACATGTAGATTCAGTCTCTCAGAGCTGCTCATAGGAATAGGGTGTGCGTGCGTGCGTTTATAGGGGTAAGTGTGAATGCGTATGTATAAGCATCTACGTCTATACTATGTTAAAAATATTCATATGCTTTTACGGTTTCAGGGTAAAGTTTGTGAAACTTGCTAAATTTATCAAAGTTCATATCATGTTTTAGTAGTTGAAACTTGCCCGCCCGCCAAATTTTCCTCGCAATTCACAAAGTCATTGGATTCGCTACGACGAAAAAGTAAATTTATCGAAACCGGTACCTACAGTTTGGAAGTCCACTACACATGCATTTCATCAAGATTCGTGTGGTATGAGGACGTAAATCACTTCGTGTTGTATACACTGTGAATACTACTAACACAACCTGACAGAAAGTACATATACCTACTGGGTGTCAGCCTTTTACAGAGGAGAGAGAGTTAGAGAGGAGAAAAATAATGCATGCACTCTCTATCCCTTACATCTGGCATGTATTAATTGTCATTCTCATATTTCGAATTATTGATATCTCTTGAATCAAATGTTCATTTTTGAAACTCTTTGTATATTACAATTCATGCTGAAAAGACCTTCAAAACAAGAATAGTCTAGGATATACTTGAACAACTTTTATTTTATATATTTCGATTATCTTTGAAATCACTTTAAAAAATAAGATTGTTTCGGTATTTCATAAAAGTGATTTCGGCTGTTTCACTAATTTTAGAAAATGATTTCACTCGTTGAAAAACTAATTTCACTTATTCCTAAACACTAGTTTCACTTATTTTAAAATGCATATTTCACTGATACTCAAAAGAATTTCACTAATTTTAAAAAAAGATTTCACTCATTTCAAATAAACTAATTTCACTCATTCTTAAACACTAGTTTCACTTACTTTAAAGTGCATATTTCTCTAATTTCATAAAATTGTTTCACTCATTTAAAAGAAACTAATTTTGCACATTTTTAAACCATGGTTTCACTAATTTTAAAACACAAATTTCACCCATTTTCAAAAAAAAATCCACTCATTTCAAAATACATATTTTTGTTGTTTCAAAAATAAAATTTCACTTGTCTTGATAAATTAGGTTTCATTCATTTTCAATTAAAAAGACATGTTTCAATTACCCAAAAGAACGAACCAATCGAGAGCCAGTTAGAGACGCACACACACGTGGCCTGCAGCAGCTAGCGCGCAGCGGCGGCTAGCCAGTACGAGGGGGAGTGGCGGATGATGGCGCCTATGGCCTGTGGTGGGCGTCAAGCAAGTTGCGCAGTTGGGCGCTCCCACGCATGGCGCAGTAGTGCATCGAGCAGTCGAGACCTAGGCGCACCGAGCAGCGACAACTTCTCAATTTCTCATCCTTCACGCCATGGCCAGCAGTATGCAGTGCAGCCTCGTGCTTCGCCAGCAGAAGATGGAGAGTGAGGGGAAGGGGCTAGCAATGAAGGGGAAGGTTTTTTTGAAACGGAAGCAAAATGATTGCCTTATAAGGGGATATGTATTGACTATTATGTTTTTGTTTTGAGGATGACTATTATGGTTTTGCATTTGCATAAAAAAATTACTTAAGAGTTCGCCACACCTTCATTTTATTTCGTCCTCTGTCTCTGGGCATACCTATAGCTTGCTACTTCTTCCAATGCATCTTCCTTTTAATTTCATCTCCTCCCACTAGTACCGATCCACAATGCTAGCAATCTTTTTGCATGTTTTCTTTAACAGTTTAAAACAACTCATTGAACAGGTAGGTATACCTTCACAGATTGACTTGATCAAAACCTCTCTAGCCGCGCTATTCATAAGCATGTGATCCCAACCAGTGACAAATTGCTTTATAGTATTAGGTACTATATGATCATACTGGTCCTCTGTAGACCTACCCAAAGCAGTATGTAGCATCAAATATCTCTCTGCCAGTGCTTTCGTTCGAATATCAGCCCCCTGATGAAAGGCCACCTTATTTTCATGTGAATAGTTGTCATTAAATAAAATTTGCAGAGATGTATTCCCTCCGTCCTAAAATAAGTGACTCAACTTTGTCCTAACTTCATTTTTGGGACGGAGGGAGTAGTATACATACCTAGGTTCGTGTGCTTTTTCATAACTTTTTGCAACTTCTAAATATAATTTTAGATTATTTTTTTCGAAAAAAGAGTTACGTGTAGCTCGAGCCACAACAGGCATTAGCGAGCTAGAGTGCAAATTTACACGGTTAAATACGTTTCGATGTCCCCTAGAAAAAATACGTTTTGATGAAAGATACACAAAGACGACAAAATCATGTATTTTTAGCACAGACGCTATTCACTATAAAAGTCCACAATTTTGTTTTTTTATGCCGCCCACACCAATGCTTATTTCATCACAAAATTTAACAGGAATGTGGTATGCATCTCTATGTTCATGTGTATTGAATTTTTCAAAAAGAACGGCCTACATGTAGCTGTAGGTGCACAAATTCGCACTCATGAATGGCTAGGCTTCGCTCAGGCTGGAGCCCCTAACCGGCGCCTTTAATGCCGGTTGGAGTTTCTGGCGCCCACGTGACTCCTAGTATGGGCCAGGCCCACGAACACGCAGCAGTTCGATGTAGTGGTAGCGCGAAAAAAAATACTCAGAAAATATGGCGTTCCTAGGAATCGAACTAGGGAATTCCCTATTCGCCGCATTCTGCGGCAAACTGTCGGCAGATCGCACACCCATCGATCGTTCATGGGGTGGGCCGGCCCATGACGGCTGCTTCATACAGAAAAAATCCGGCAAAAAATGACCGAGCAAGGAATCGAACCTCGAACCTCCAACGCCTCGAGCAGCGTTGCTAGCGACCGGAGCTCCACAACATTCGTGTCCTATACATGCTAGAGATAGGCTATTATCTGTTTCCTTTTTTCGTGTTTTTCATTTCGTTATTCTTTTTCTTTCTTTCTTTTATTTTTTCTTTCGAAAAATTGCAATTTCAGAAAAAGTTCAACATATTCAATACTTTTGTTCGGCTCTAAAAAATGTTCAAATTTATTTGTTCAGGTTTTCGAAAGACATGTTGTTCTTTTCAAAAAATGTACAAAATTAGTTTGTATTTTGAAAATTTGTTTGCTGTTTCAAAATTTGTTCGTGATTTTTTCAAAAAAATTTCGTGTTTTCAAATTTTCAAAAAAGTTTTGGAATTTCACATTTGTTCCCATTTTCAAATTTTGTTCAAAAATGTTCGCGTTTTCAAATTTGTTAAAATTTTCAAAAAAGTTTCGGAATTTCACATTTGTTCCCATTTTTCAAAAAATGTTCGTATTTTTCTTTTTCCCTGTTTCTTTTTATTATTTTTCTTTCTCCTCTTTATTTTGTTCAAAAATTTCAAATATTGTTTGGAATTTCAAAAAGTGTTCTCTTTTTCAAAATTAGTTCAGATTTTTCAAAAAATGTTCAGGAATTTTAGAAAATGTCTGCACGTTCAATATTTTGTTCACAATTTCAGAAAATGATCGCATTCTCAAAATTTTGTTCACAATTTAAAATATGTTCACGTTTTAAAAATGTTCTTATTTAGAAAAAAAATCAAATTTTTTTGAAAAATGTTCATGTTTTCATTTTTTCATGAGGTTCAAAAAACAATTTCCAATTTCAAAAATTGTTCACAAGTTTTAATAAATGTTCGTGTTGTCGAATTTTGTCCGGGAATTTCATATTCGCATTTCTAAGTTTGGTTTTGTGAATTTCAAAAATGTTCCCGTTTCAAAATATCATCATTTTCGAAAAATGTTCTATTTCAAAAAAATTGTCCATCACTTTCAAAAGTGGTCCTGTTGTGAAAAATATTCATCATTTTAGAAAGAAATCGCATTTTTCTCAGAAAATGTTTTGGTTTTCCCGAAAATGTTTTTATATGTGAGCGCTGCTTTTGAGTTCTTATAAGATTTCACACTACCCACAGTTAGCTATTCCCGTCTAGTATGGTGGTGTGCCGCAGCCACTATGAATCTGAGGTTGTGAGCTTGAATCCTCGCGCCCTCTAATATTTTTACATATTTTTGAAGTGATGCGGGCACCTGTGTGCATCACGCCGACTATTTGCCGCAAAATGCGGCAAATAGGGGCTCCCTCGAACTAGCGACCCTTAACTTAACTTACTAGTTGGGTAACCACTCGAGCAACTACATATTTCTGAACTACTGCAGCGCGACGATGTATAAGAACAAAACACTATAGCCAGGTAGAATTTTAAATTATTTGCAAACATTTTGAAAAGAATGTGATTCCTTCTGACAAAAGTCTCATTTTTTTCGAAAGTCCACATATTTTAGAAAGAATCACGAATTAGAATAAATTTCATCCATTTACTAAAACTTCACAAAATCTGAAAAGTTCGTCAATTTTTAGAAAAGTTCAGAAAATCTGAAAAAGGTTCATTGATTTTGAACAAAAAGTTCATCGATTCACAAAAAGACTTTATCGATTTTTTTAAAAAATCAATGATTTAAAAAAAGTTCACAAAATCAATTTTGAAAAATAGTTCACAAATTTGAAAAACGTTCATCGATTTTGGAAAAAAAATCATCATTTTGGAAAAAGAGTTCATCAAATTAGAAAAAAAAGTTCATCAATATTGGAAAAAAGTTCATCGAATTTAAAAAAGTTCATCGAATTTGGAAAAAAGTTCATCATATTTGGAAAAAAGTTCATCCTATTGAAAAAATTTCATCAAATTTGGAAAAAAGTTCATCGATTTTGAAAAATAGTACACTCAAGTGAACAAAAGAAAAAAGTACCGAACAAAACCATTCCAAACTAAATGACGAATTTTAAAAAATAACCATGAATTGTAAATAGTTCACGCATTTAGTAAAGGAAAAAAGAAACACAAAATTAGAAAATTAAAGTAAAAAACCGTTCAAAAAAAGAAACCAGGATACCGCGACCTTTAAAAAGAATAAATAAAACAAAGGAAGTGTGTAGACACATCGGTTCTCTTGTTGTAGTGGTTGGGGCGCTGCTCTTTGAACGTGGAGAACATGGGCACGAACCCCGCCTCAAACACTCCCTTTTTGCGTTGCTTCAGTTTGAAACAGAAGAAAAAAATGACAACGGGCCGGCCCAGCGCAGCAGGGGGGTTTGCGCCCGATTGCACATTAGGGCTGCAAACGAGTCGAGTTCGAGCGAGTTGGAGTTGGTTCAGCTCAACTCATATTAAAATTCGAGTGAGCTCAATCTGAGTGAAGCTCAAGATCGAGCTATAGAACATGACTCGTGCTCAGCTTGTACCGGTCTCGAGTCGATCTCGAGCTAGTTTCGAGCTAAATAAAATGGTAAAAATTATAATTCGATGATGATTATTCAGACTAGATAAGGACACAACACGACACAACTTTGTACGCCAGTCTCGTCATGCTCCGGTGAGCTCCGAGCACATCTTTGTCTCTTCGGCGAACTAGAAATAGATGGTGGTCTTCGTGGACCAAAAACAAGAAAAAGAAGGTGCATATGCTGTGAAATTTTGCCAAAAGCAATAGGTTATTTAACACATAGCCGATGACGTACCATAATTAGACCTAAATCCTCTCTACACTTAATTAAGCTACCATGTTTGCTAGTTAATAAAATGGAGAAAAATCATGGACATCATATATTGTAACAAATTATCTTATTTTCATTTAATATATGGCATAATCATTGAACATAATGGTAGTATGTCGAGCTATCGAGCTAAAATCGAGCGAGCCAATATTGGCTCAAAATCGGCTTGTTTCTCCGTCGAGCTACATAAAGTGTTCAAACTCGATTCATTTATTTTCGAGTCGATCTTGAGTCGAGCTAAAAAACGAGTCGATCTCGAGTGGCTTACGAGCCTCGAGCTTTTCTTGCAGCCCTATTGCACATACTACTGTAACGGGCGCAGCGAGACCAAATCCTATTCGGCGCCTTAAGCACCGAATACAGGCCAAACGGTACAGGGCGCACACCCCCGCTGTACTTAGTTTTATAGCGGGCCGGCCCATCCTGCTTTCCCTTCTTATAAAAAAAACAAAAAGAGCATACACGGTGACTCGAACCAAGCTCGTCAGTTCAGAAAGCGACCGCACAAACCAGTTGGACTAGATGACCACATGTGCTGTTGTCTTTCTTTTCCTTCTCTTTATAAAATGCGAGAAAGGCAGCTGTTTTCCCTGTTTCCTTTTTCTTTTACTTTTTCTATCTTTTTTCTCTTTCTTAAACTGCGTGAACTTTTTTCAAAGGCGACCTATTTTTTGCAAAACCGGTGAACTTTTTTTTCAAAATCGATGAACTTTTTTCAAATTCGATGAACTTTTTTAAAAATCAATGAACTGTTTTTCAATTTGATGAACTTTTTTTCAATTTGATAAACCATTTTTTCCAAAGTTGATGAACTTTTTTCCATCTCGATGAACTTTTTGTCAAACTCGATGAAATTTTTATCAAACTCGATGAACTTTTTTTCAAAATCGATGAACTCATTTCAGATCGATGATCTTTTCTTTCAAAATCAATGAACTTTTTCATTTTTAGGATTTTTCTTCAAAATTGATATTCTTTTTATAGGGATCTCGTAAAAAAATTGAGGGACTTCGATCGAGATCGAATGTACCTGTAAGAGATCGAGAGCTGTCTTTTCTTTTCAGAGCGAGTTGCAAAAGGATCGATGCTGCAGTTTTTTAATGGGCCGGCCCAATTGCTCGTGCGTGTAGGCGCCAGGAACGAGATCGGGCGCGGGAGCTCCTATTCGACGCGTTTTGCGTCGAACAGCCGAGCAAACGCACAGACGGCGCTATGCTGGGCTGGCCCATTTGCGGGTGAGTTAGCAAACGGCGCAAACAGAAAATCCCGCAAAAAGGGAAGTGCGCGGTAGCTAGGGATCGAACTCGAGCCCTCCGGCTCGTAACCGCACGTAGATAGCCACAAGACATAACGTCAGTTGTTGTCTCGTACACAGCCTGAAATATTCAAGAAATGACGTTTGGGCCAGATTCTGAAACATTCTTTGAAAAATCAAAATACGAACATTTTTGTACAGTAGCGCATGGAACTATAGCTGCCTTTTTCTAACTCCGAACAATTTTCCAAATTTGCAAAAAAATTCCGAATTTTGAACAAAAATTGAAACAGGAACATTTTTTGAACTTCTGAACAAATTTCTAATAGCAAGATTTTTTTTCTAAATTTCTGAACAAAATTTGAAAAAGGGAACATTTTTAAAAATTGTGAACCAAAATTGAAAACAGGAAAAAATTTCGAACTTCTAAACAATTTTCGAATAGCAAGAACATTTTTTAAATTCCCGAACAATTTTTGAATTTATGAACAAAATTTGAAAACGGGAACATTTTTTGTAAAAGCGCGAACATTTTTTATATTTCTACCAAAATTGAAAACAGTAACATTTTTCAAACTTCTGCACAATTTTTGAAAAACCACAAACATTTTCTGAAAAGCGAACAATTTCTGAATTGCTGAACAAAATTCGAAAGCGGAAACATTTTATTAATTTATAAACAATTTATGATAAATGCAAACATTTTTTGACATTTACGAACATTTTTTAAAAAACACAAACATTTTTAAAAAAAGTAAACTCAAAAAAAAGAAAACAACAAAGGGAAAAGAAGGAAAAAAGGAAGAAGAAAAAAAGGAGAAAAAAGAAACAGGAAAAAAGAAAAAGGGAAAAAACGAAAAGAAGGTTCTGAAAACCGATAAAAACCGGCAGGGAAACTTCTAGAAGGTTCCCATAACCGGAACTGCCTACAGTGGGAGATGGGCTGGCCCAGCTGATCGCTCCCCTATGCGATTGGGCGACTGCTTGACGCAGAGAGCGTCAAATAGGATTTTCCATCGGGCGCATAGAGCGCTGACGAGGAGGTCTCCGCAGCGAGTGCCGTTTAGGATGGCAATTCCTATTTGGCGCTCCAGGGGCCGATTCCTACTTGCGGGCCGGCCCATATGGCCTTTGTTTTTCTGTTTTTTTTTAAACGCAAAAACTACCGCGTGAAGAAGAATCGAACACGGGACCTCGCGGATGGAACTGCGCGGCAACAACCAAAGCGCCAACATGCCCTATGTGATAATGTTTTCTTCCAACATTTCTTATTTCTTCTTTCCGTTTTCCTTTTTCCCTGTTTCTGTTTTTTTTTCTTCCTATTTTGATGATCCTTCCAAATTCGTGAACTTTTCTTAAAATGGATAAACTTTTTTTCTCAAGATTGATTTTTTTTATTCAAGTCAATGAACTTTTTAAATTTGTTGATTTTTTAAAAAAAATACATGAACTCTTTTCAATTCTGATGAACTTTTTTCCAAATTTATGTTCTTCTTTCCAAATCGATGAACTTTTTCTCAAATTTGATGAACTGTTATTAAAAAATGGATCAATTTTTTTCAAATTTGATGAACCTTTTTCAAATTGATGAACTTTTGTTTCAAATTCAATGAACTTTTACTCAAAATTGATGAACTTATTTTTAAAATGGATGAACTTTTTTCAAAATTGATGAACTTATTTTTAAAATCGATGAACTTTTTTCAAAATTCATGAACTCTTTTCCAAATTTGTGAATTTGTTTTCAAAATCAATGAACTTTTTTAAAATTTTGTGAACTTTTTCTCGAGATGATGAACTTTTTTTTAAAGTGATGAACAATTTTTCATTTCCACGAACTCCTTTTGAATTTCTGTGAACCTTTTTCAAATTCGTACCTGTTTTTAGTATTTTTATAGAATTCTGTTTCGAATTTATACTTTCTTTTTAATAATTTACAGTGGATATATATAATGCTCGCGCTCGGAGGAAGGGTCAAATAGAGGTTTTTCCTACTTTTCATCAATGAAACGAGCTTGACCTGGTGGTTACGAGGGATTGCTCTCAACCCTCGCGCTTGGAGTTCGATCCCCCCCCCCCAAGTAATCATGAATTGCTATAGGAATAATCCTAGTTCTTTTCTGCTGTATTTGAGAGCAGATTGGTAGCAATGTTTTAACTGGGCCGCAGCCCGCTGCTGGTCGCTGTAGGCGCCACTTGCCCAACAGGCGCCTCTGGCCTTGAGTCGGAGCTCCAGTTAGGATTTGCCTTCGCTCGAGATGTTGGTTTTCTTTTTTGAGTAGCGTCGAGTGACAAGTTGGGCTTCGAGGCCCACTATGTTCTAAGTTGGGTTTCCTCGGTGGGTCATTGAAAGCTTCACCGCCCGAACACCACGAGTATCTCTCGCACCAACCGGCGGCGCTCATTGCCCTCGCCTGCGCCATGCTCCGCCTCCGAAGCTGCATCCTCGCCCACCTTCTATCCTCTCCCACCACCTGCCACAGATTGCCTTCCCCTCTCCGCCGTCTCCTCTCGGCCGCCGCTCCCCCCATTTCCCCACGCACCGGAATCACAGGATTCGCGGTCGAGGAGTACCTGGTCGACAACTGCGGCCTCACCCGAGCACAGGCGCTGAAGGCTTCCACGAAGCTCTCCCACCTCAGATCCCCCACCAAGCCAGACGCCGTCCTCGCCTTCCTCGCCGGCCTCGGACTCTCCACCGCAGACACCGCCGTCGCCGTCGCCAGGGACCCGCAGCTCCTCTGCGCCGGCGTGGAGAGGACCCTATCACCCATCGTAGCCGGGCTCACGGCCTCGGTCTATCGCATTCCGAGACCGCGCGCCTCCTCTCGCTCTCCTTCCGCTGCAAATCCATCGTCTCCAAGGTGCAGTACTACCTGCGCCTCTTCGGATCTTCCGACAAGTTCCTCCAAGCGTTCAAGCGTAACAACCGTCTCCTCTCGCACTGCCTCGAGAGGGTGGTCAAGCCAAATGTGGCGTTACTGCAGGAGTGCACGCTAGGTGCTTGCGACATTGCCAAGGTGTGTACCACTGTGCCAAGGATGCTCACCGCCAGTGCGGAACAAATACGGGCGGCGGCGGCGTTCGCCGAAGGTCTTGGTGTGCCCCGTGGCTCCGTGATGTGCAGGAAAATTCTGCTATGTGTCGAATTGCTCGGCAAGGAGAAGATTGCCACCAAAGTGAAGTACTTGAAGAGCACCTTGGGCTGGTCGGATGCTGAGGTGGCCATTGCTTTGTCCAAGAATTCGTCTATGCTGAGGAGGTCAAAGAACATGCTGCAGCGCAGATCCGAGTTCCTTCTCTCTGAGTTGGGGTTGGAGCTAGCCTACATTGCTCATCGACCGGCAATGCTCACTTACAGCCTGGAGGGCCGGCTCAGACCCCGCTACTATGTCGTGAAATTTCTTAAGGAAAATGGATTGCTAGTGCACAGCCATAGCTACTATAAAACACTGCTGTGGACTGAGAAGGTATTTATGGAGAAGTATGTATGCCCTCACATGAAAGCTGCACCTCACCTTGCTGAAGACTACGCTGCCGCCTGCCGAGGGGAAGTGCCGACAAGATTCAGATTTACATCACCCAAGAACGAGCTATGAAAATCGGTGAACTGTGACGGTGTGACAAAGTTTTTATTCTCCATAGTAAGCTGGTAATAAATATTTCAGTGTACTTTCCTTAACTAGATGCTGTTTTTCTGCCCTGTTAGAAGCAGAATCTGATTGAACTGATGATTTGGTTCCTGATTGCTGATATCTTATCATTTAGTAGGGAAGAAACCATGGATTGGTTATGAACTTGTTCATCCTGATGCCATGTTATTTAGCACACATATTGGAGCTAAGAATGTGTGGGAATAGGCCATTCTTCATTGCATTAATATCTCTATCCTGGCTTACATTGCCTATCACTCGGCACTCTATTATAGACGGCCCGACCGCCTGGAATTTTTGTTTTGTGTTCTAAAGCTTTTTAAGGCAATTGATTTTTTTTAAATCCTTACTGCACCACAAAGATTTTGCTTGGCGCAGGATGGCAAGCTTTGTTTCAGTGTTGTTGCCTAACTGGATGTTGAGTAATTAGATTCACGAGTACTGGTATGTCAATGTCATCATAAAATTTCATTTGAATGGCAATTCTGGACCTTTTCTTTTGTGGTGAACTGTTTTGGACTTGTTGATGGCCACAATATGTTGATCAGTCTGAGGATGCAGTTTTGACCTAGTTTGTTGGTTGCTTGTTCCACTTCTTCTGAGCTAAAATCTTAGTTCTTTCTGGAGCAACTTTGTTTGAAGAGATTAAATGTTTTGAAAGGCATTCATGCTTTACTAGTTTGGATCTGTTTTTTTTTCTTCCTTTTTTCTCTCATGTATTTCTGAGTGGCCTATTGGCTGATACGTTCAGTTCTAGGGACAACTGATTTCAAAACTAAACAATACAGTTGTATATTTTCTATACACTACTAGGGAAAAGCCTATACACAGAATCTTCCCAGCAGCGCTCTTCAAAATACGACGCTACTGCTACTTAGCAACAACGCGTGTCTCCGAAACGCGCTGCTGACTTGGAAATAGCAGTAGCGCGTGCACCGCATACAACGCTACTACTATAGTTGCCATGACCTTGGCCCCCGGCTAGCTATAGCAGTAGCGCACTTTACTATAGAGCGCTACTGCTATTCAGGTTAGCTGTAGCGCATTTTGGCAAACGCGCTACAACTATCCCTACCTTATCCCCACGCGCACGGCCGGCCCTCTCACTCACACTCTCACTCTCGCCCGTGTCAACCGTCGTCGTGCGTCGCCACCGCCGCCGCCTTCGTCCGTCCGCCGCCGAGGTACTCCCCTCCTTCCGTCCCTCCTCCATCCTCCTCGCACATCCTCCCTCCACTGCTGGCCGCCCTCCCTCCTCCTGCCGCCCTCCTCCCTCGCTGCAGCCACCCTCCTCCTCCTCCATGGCAGCCTCCTCCCACCGCCCTCGACCTCGCCGCCCTAGCTACCTCTCCGCCGCCCCCCCCCCGCCACTAGTTAGTACTAGATTTAGTAGTAGTAGATGTTAATTTAGGGTTAGCTAGTACTAGATGTTGCTTAGTTAGTACTAGATTTTTAGTAGTAGTAGTGGTAGTTGAACTACTTTAGTTGTAGTTGAACTAGTTTAGTAAGTAAATTAATAAACTACTTGAACTAGTTGAATTAACAGAACTAATCTATTTTTAGTAAGATAATTAATATAACTAGTTGAACTACTTTATTTTTAGAAAGAACTAGTTTTTTTTCTATTTATAGTAAGTTTATATTTAGTAAGAACTAGTTGAATTAATAAAACTAGTTGAACATGTCATGTTTGTTGTTAGTGATAACTTATATGGTTTTAGGTGACCTCCGTCGTCCCCGTCACCGACCCCCTCCAACATCCCCGCCGTCATCCCAGTCACCGACGTACCCCCTCTGACATCGAGGTGAGACCAGCCAAATATCCTTGTATAGCTTGTGTTGTTACTCAAATAGGATATGTGGTTGCCCAAGTGGCCGTTCATGTTCAGTTTACATCTCCGAGTGGCCTATGTTTTGCCGGAGTGTTGATTAATTTCCGTTCCGGCAAATTTCAGGCGCTCAATATGTCCTTTTTTAGCAAAGGTCATGCCGGATTTTGTCGTGAATTCTGGCATGACTTGTGCTAGAATATGTACAAGTTTAATCTTTGAATTATGATTGTAGGAAATGTCGTACTTGGATGGCGACGGTCTCCCGGGGGAGTGTAGCTGGTGCCACGACGATCGAGGTATGTGCGACAGGTTCGTTCGGCTGGACGAAGATCGGCGCTTCAGCATTAAGCTTGAGGAGACCTTCGATTGTGAAGCGATGCATAACAACGACAAGTGTTTTTTCTCCATTAAGCATGACTTCAACTATTTCAACGTCTAATTTTCATATTTTACAATTCGACTAGCTTATCCCATGCCATGCAAGACGCTATGTCTTGGAGAGGATGGGTTTTGAAGACCATGAAAATTTCGAAACAAAGAAAATACACCTAAGGACCCATCATGACATGGATTTTGAAGTAAATCTGTGCAATGCTCAGAGCGTAACCCATTTTGGTTGCCAAAATTGGGAAGCACTTTGCAAAATGTATGGTTTTTATGAGGGTATGATTGTCACCATGGATGTTGGTGATCCTGACAGCGAGGAAGACTATATGGACATTTGGGTCCTTGTTGATACGCTGCCGATTGTACCGCTATGTGAGTTTCTCAAACATAGTTATTAACTAATTTTTATTGTTTATTTCAAAATAGTTGATAGCTTATTTCCATTGACAGCTTATTTTGATTCTTCAAAGACTGTGCGGAAGATGGTAGATAAAACCCACTACACCGAAGGCACCCAATTAACGTATAAGGAGAAAAATCATCTTATCGCATTTTGTACTCTTCTTGGGAATTACAATGACTATTATCGAACTCCTCCAAATTATGGTGAATATGTGCCACTAGTGCATGTGTTGAACAACGATAACTTCTCTAGAGATACCCTGGTAAGATTTTTTACTATTATGACATCCGTGCATTTTTGCATACTTCTAAAACTAGTACATCATTGCTAACTACGAAGTTATTATTATGTTTTTCAACAGAAACTCCCGATGGATTGTGTGCCTCATCTGATGTCTCTGCATGGTCGCCTCTCGGTTCTGAACATACTGCCAGGTAAATCTACGGAGCTCACCTGTGCATATCGGATTTCTAAAACCCGTGAACACATGATCATCAGAGAATGGAAGAAATGTATGGACATTCGCAAGGAGGTTCTTGGAAGTAACATTCAGCGAAAGGCAAGAATTGGAGACAGGCTAATCTCCATTCTCCATAATGGAGAGTCAGGGGCTATCTTGTTTTTTGTTATTTTACCTTCGAAAATGTAGTAGGTCTTAATCGAATGTAATAGGTCCTATGAGGTACAATATGTTTATTTTGTGGTAATGTGTTAGAGTTGATAATGATGATCTTGAGGAGGTGTTATGTGATGTCAATGATGAAAAGGATGATATTGAGGAGGTGTTATATGACAATGAAGTATTATGATGCTAAGTTGTAAATGATATGATGAATGATATGATGATGATGATGATATTATTATATCATTGGGTGAAAGAACATGGATTAGTTTCAAGTGGATGGACATCCACTTGAAACTAGTCCACGATTCTTTCACCCATGATGTAATAACTCATTATGATGTAAAACAATCTCTAAATTCCTGTTGTATGAAAACTTGTGTAAAGGTGTATGAATACAACATGAAAAAGAAAAGAAATAAAATACTAAATAATAGTAGTAGCGCGGGTAAGGAGAAGCGCTACTACTAACTACCAATAGCGATGTTCTGAAGAAGCGCTGCTACTAAGTCAATTTAGCAGTAGCGTGGGTCAAGACGCGCTACTGCTAAGCATTAGCTGTAGCGCCTTATCAGTAGCGCTCCTGCCCGCGCTACTGATAGGCCCAAAACCCGCGCTCCTGCTAGGCTTTTCCCTAGTAGTGATATACGACCTACCATCTAGTCCAAATACTATGGTTGGCTAAAACCAAGCCTCCTCAGGTTTGCATGAATCAGGGTTTACATGTGTCTAAATGTATCTTCTTATATCATGATTTATGCTAGCAAATGGTTAGAACTTTTACCTCTGCTTAGCGTGGTATCAAATCTGCCTAGATTGATCCCAGGTGTCACAACATTACAGGCTATGCTTTTTATGCAAACCAGAGTTAGGCATTAACAGATGCAAGTTGGCTTTTACTACTCCTAGATGGTATCTATTTCTCAGCTTTCTAAACCTATATCAAGCTTGTACTGCTGACTTTTGTGCCAAAACTTATTATACCAAATGTGATACTGAACTACATGTATTACTACTTTACTAGTTATATAGATTTTACTGCCAGTCTATCTGCATATTTAATACTCCCTCCGTCCGATAATATAAGCGCGTTTTTGACTCCTACATTAGTGTCAAAAACGCTTTTTATATTATGGGTCGGAGGGAGTAGCTCCCAGAGTTTGTTGACTTCTATTTTTGATGTATGTATGAATGTGCTTCTTAAATCAATATTTTTTAATCATATTTCATATTTGTTATCTTATGAGATGACAAAATAATTATATCTTATTTCTTGTCCTCTGCAAAATCCAGTTCTTCATATATTGTTGTTGATTGATCCACGGTAATGCTTGAGAGACTGAGGTGGTGCTCCGTTGATTCAATAGGTAATCACGCAGTTGAGCTATTAAGTGTCAAGATATATGATCTAGGCAACCATTTACATTTTTGTCATAGGCCACTGGTTGTCCTGCAAGGTAATCCTCCACTAGTATATTATCAATTCAGCATTCTCATTATCTGTGGAATTTTCGAAATTCTTGGGAATGCACATACACATCCTCATGACAGTTTTCTTATGTATAATTCTAAGCATGTGAAGTCTATGCCTTCAGCTTTTGAAATGCCGAGCGATTGATCATGCACTAATAAGGATTCAGCACATTTACAACAATCCCAGCCTGTATCTTCTCTTGCGTTTTTTTTCTTGAATACGCATAAGCTAGCTATCATTGCATTGATAGAAGGAGTGGGAAGAGGTATAAGGGTACCATCATGGGACACGTACACAAGCTTGACGCTAGAGCAGAACAAAGGATGCTTAGCCCGAAGGAAAACGAAGGCCTAACTCTCGGAAGCATATTCATTCCTTTGGCTCTTGCCCTACCCCAGAGGCGCGCATCTTCCTGGATAGACTGTTTCCAGGGTGAAGCAGAGGACTGCAGCGAGTCAAAGACATAGCTGTTGCGGTGTTTGTGGATCCACCAGGCAGTGAGGAGGATGGAGGAAAGATCTCGGCAAAGTTCTGCAGGAGCTTCTGAGAAAGAGTACGCCCATCAGTCCGCGAACGCCCGCATCTGGAGAGGATTTTGTGCCAAATCTGCCACTAGAAGGGGCAGTCGGTGAGTAGGTGTTGCATGTCCTCGGAAGCCTGATCACGGAGGATGGTCGCGTCGTGCCAGTCATTCGGCGGTCCACAACAGAGAATTAGTTTTCAGTTTTTCCTTGCCTGTTATTTTCTCAAGTTAGTAGAAGGGGGAAACTTGGCTATGACCCAAATCAAAGGCAGACAAAAAGGGACGGAAGCATATATGTTGTGTCACAACATGAATGGGAGAAAAACTCGACTGTTACCCAAATGAAAAACAACTAGCTTTTAAGTCTTTGTATTGTGATCCTAGACAACACCCCACATCTACTTGTGTTTCCTGCTATTGCAGTCTACTTGTTGGGATGAGCCTTTTCATGGACTCCCATGTTTTATCATTATTCTTTTCCCCTCTTACTTGTATGTTTTTTGGTCCAGTTTCCCTCATAATCGGGTCAATTTGTTTAGGTTTTCGATCCGCTTTTCCTTGTAAACTATCTCATGGTTTTTGACCCAGTTTCCCTCATGACCTGGTTCAATTTCTTTTGAACTCAGATCAATATTTAGATGCGCACCCCCTCCCCCCAGCCAAGCTTATTGGGTAAACAGCTAGCATATCCTAGGGGAATTTCTCTGGAAGTCGACAATGAGGGAGGTGTTTGATAAGATTTTTAGTACACCAAATCTGAAGATACATGTAGCAATGCGGGTTGGAACATACTAGTGCTGGCAAACATCCTATCAGGAGACTAAATGAAATGTCATATGCATCATTGTACACATCAGGAATTATGTTCTATGGATATTGGGAGTAATTGGCCCAATCGGAAATAAGAAACAAGAATCCATGTCATGGTGTCTTCCTTGTACTTCTGAATACACCAAATCGTTCAAAATGTTTCTTGGGACAATGCTGCAATTTCATCAATTAATTTAGTTGGGAGGCATGCTACCCGACCCATTTTCGAATCTTGAGTAATATGTGGATCTAGAGCCAGAGAAGCCTTCTGATCTTTCAAAACCAGGAAAATTATTCCTGGGCCTTCTATGCCACAAATGACCAGGAGCAGAACCGAAAGGTGGCCTCAAGTGTTGTGAACCTGCAATAACATAGTCAGTTTCAAGCCATTCACTAAACATCCAATGTTATTGGTCAGGAGAAATACCATTGTTGTTTCCATGACCTGTTAAGGGCCTGAAGTATTCTAGTGCAAAATTGGGAGCGCGGTGGGTAATGAAGCCTTGACCTCTTGCACAAGGAGGAAGTTGGTGAAAGACGCCTTGACGTTCTGGGGCATGAGGATGTAACCCTTGACATGATAGTCCAATAGGAGGATGCGAGCATGGAAGTCGTGACCTAGTAGTCCGGGAGGAGGATACGGACAATATGAGCCTTGCTCTGCTAGTACCGGGGAGGACGACAAAAGTATAGGCCATCATCTCTGATGCGAAGAGGATGAACAGGGTATGATTGCTTATCTGAAAGAAGAGAAGGATGATGTCCATGATCGATAAGTAGTAGAGGAGGACATCGAGAGAATAAGACTTCCATGCATGTGGATTAATAGATAATACAAGCTTACCGCATATCACTTGTGAGTCCAACCGAGTGCTCCCGATTTCTTGTATTGTCGCATGATGCTTACCTCTCCCTTGCTTGTGTTTCTTGGTGATTTTCGGTCCCGTACAACAAAACCGATTAATGAGTCTTGGTTTGTATCGATTGTTGTGCGCCTTTCCGAAACCATATTTTGCAAGGACTGTTATTATGTCCTTGTCTCGGGACATACATAAATATATGAACCATCTTACATTGTTGCTAAACCAATTCTTTTGTTCACTTTTAACATCTTTGCAACCTGCATCAGTGTCATAAATAGCTTAAGCATAATATTCTCAATGTCCATACCTTCTAAAGACTAGAAATGAAAATCAAGTGTCAACTTTACCTTCTTTATTCCCTCTAAGCCATTTTTCGAAGACTCAACATTCAACAACAGGGAAATCACCTAATAGGATATTGGTTGCAAGTAAAAATCAGTTTTGGTTTATTTTTGTGATATTTCAGTAACTATTAAAACTTATGATGAAAGCAAAGTGACACTACAAAACACATAGTTATCTAGATATATCAAATACAATTTCGAACTCATTTCAGCACAAAAATAAATAATCCTTTCAAATCATAAGAACAAGGATGAATCATCTATAATGTAAGAAAATGATCTTACCATTATTGACCGGTTTTGAGAGTGGCGAAGATCCTTGAGGAATTTCTTAAAACCCCCATTTAACTCTTCTTTTGATTTACGTGGTTTCGACCAAACAATATCTTGAATTTTTCCCCCTTTGCAAAGAGAACACATGGAAATCTATAATCAGAAACAACATGATTCGAACATCCACCATTTACAACAACTAAATATTTGTTTTTTGATCTAAGAAACAAATATAATCCTACTTTATGATTACAGTGGAAAAAATAAATATATTATGTACTCCCTCCGTTTTTATTTAGTCCGCATATTAGCTTTGATCAAAGTCAAGCTTTGTGAACTTTGACCAAGTTTATAAACAAAAATATTAACATATGCAATAACCAATCAATACCATTAGAATATTACTGAATGTACTTTCACATCATATAGATTTGTTTGGTAAGTGTTTATATTGTTTTCTATAAACTTGGTCAAACTTTCTGGTTTGACTTGATCAACTCTAATATGCAGAGCAAATAAAAGCGGAGGAATACATCACATATCATTAAATCTGGTCAATTCAAGGCATGCATGTGTTGTTGTGCAAAGACAAATTATATTAGTTCTAACTTGTAAAAGCAATCAAAGCTCCATACAAAAGAATAGAATCATATGTAGTGGAGATGTTGCAACAATGACATGTTTCAATCCCGAAATAATTAACATGTTAATACCCTCTATAATTCATACAATAATATGATGAAAAACTCGTTTTGTTGGAGTTTGACTTGTTTTGACTTCATTGGCCTCTCGCTATCAAATTCTTTTTGGACAATATGCCCCACTAATTAGTACCAATAGAAAATGCATGTGCTTTCCCTGTACTATTATGAAAATTGATGCCAAAAGGACCAAGACCATCTCACGTCCTACAGTTTAACTTCAAGGCTTCAACACATATTATGCAAGGAAATGGAGATTTGACTGGATTGGGTAGAAAAACAGTTATATAACTTAGAAACATGGTGCAAACTTCTACCAATCAACATCCTAGTAAGGCTATATGTTGGGTTGAGTGTATGTGCGGGGTGTGCATATGGGTTTGGCCCAAAGGCCCACCCTTGTGAATATCTAACTCATACTTGTAGGTTATAGTTAAAGAGCAAGAGAGTGTTACAGATTTTTCCCCAAGAGACAACATGGTGTGACACCCAGGTTACAACTAAAGCCATTGCTAGCGGCGAGAGGAAAGGCGGTGCTCGTGGCCATGGGTGAAGAGAGGTTTTGTCGCTAGTGGATCTCTTGGAGTGAGCAAAAAATCGCATGGGAGAAGCTGCAGCAGAGCCGTAGCGTTTAGCAGATAGGAAATGGTCTGGAGCAGGGGAAGAGAACCATTGTGGTGGTGGACCAGACCAGAGAGAAGAGGTGCCTGCGGCCAGGAGTGCGGGTTAGCGCAGCAAATTGGCATTGAAGCTTGTAGCGTGCAACCTGTAGGTCATGGGTGCTAGGGGTAGCAGTAGGAGGTGTACATGTGGCTGCTCAAAATCAAAAGCTCATCCGAGATGACGGCCGATAGTGCGTGCAAGTAGAAGGACCAGCAGGTCTGCGGTGTTGGTCCGTGGTGGTGAAAGGAGAGATTGGTGAGGCCTCTACGGCTACTATCACTTGGAAGTAGCGGTGTTGGTGTAGTGAGTACTGTAGCAAGAAGCAGAGAAGATGCCCGTTGCCTAAATTTTTTTGTGGGCTGCTGATGTTGCTATCTTAGAGTGGAGAGAAGTAGATTTTTTTTGCTGGTTGCGGAAAGAAGGCAAAGCGAAACATCTTGTAGGAGGTATGGCTGGTGTTTGTGATAGGTAACAGCGTGGTGGATTTAGGGCCTTGGTGCACTAGTTGCATTGAACCTGGTTCTAGTTGTTGATTGTTGTTGCTCAAGTAAGCTAAAAGTTAATATCTGATAGAGCAGAAGAGAGGAGGCATAGTCGCTTGCTCTTGGTGCTTTCTAGTGACACTGAACCATGGGGGAAAATCAAAGAACTGAGAAGCTAGTTCAAAAACACACAAAAAGCTCAGACAATCTCCAAAAACGGCCCTATAATAGGGCACAAAAAAGCAGTTGGAGTAAAATTTGGGACACCAAAAAGTGAATTTTAGGGCACCAGAAAATGCTCATCAACTATAGCAGCCCTAAAATTGGTGCCCCAAAAATACCGTGGATGTCGTTTTGTGCTTGTCCTATTTTAGGGCACTTGTTGGAGCAGCGGTTTTGGCATAAAGTGATGTGAAACAGCCATTTTATTGTGGTCCCACGTGGTCCCCCATTTGGAGCAAATTTTGCGGTAGCAACCAAAGTGTTTTATATTTGTAGCATATGGCCGCTCGCCACCGTTGTTGTAGGGCAAGAATTCGCCGGAAGTGTCATAGAAAGGTTAGTGCCTCTACGCATGCTGTTGCCTGTGTTTCCTGGCCAGGATGTTGTCAGAGGTGTAGAGGAGGCTCGCGGGAGGAATCGAGTGGGGTTTTGCCGGAATCAACAATCCAGTCGCGCTGGAGTCACTGGAAGGAGGTGAAGGAGACGGGTAGGGGACCTGCAAGCCTCACATCATGGAAGGGGTGTCTGATGCAGCGCCGATGATGTGCTGACATAGTTCCACATCAGGGCACCATCGTCTTGCTCTGATCGCTCGTGGCGGTTGTGCCCTGTTAAGAAGGAGGAGGTTGCAGGCCGCCATCACTCCCGTGGCACGAGCCTCTCGCCGTGGAGGTCAAGGTGGATAGACACGACGACAAGGTGGAATGGTGGAGCTCATTGATGATTTTTAAATTTTAGGATCTGCTTTTGATCTGTCATTGATGATTTTAAAATTATATACGAAGTTCACGATCGGCTCTTGATCCATCCTACATATGCTTGAGTAAGCATGATGCGGTATGTTTTATTCTTCAGATCTGATAGTTGATTACGAAGAGGAAGGGGCCCCTAAAGAATGATGAGACACTCTTTCAGAGGTGGTGTCAATAGCGTTCACTTTATGAGTTAGGAATTCTCTCTCCAGAAGGGGCCCCTAAACAAAGCCATTCAGTGGATACATGCTCCAAACATTAGTAAATTCATTGTGGACCAATTGCTAGCCAGATCATTGTAAGTGGCACAACATACAAGTTCATGTTTATAATTCAATCATTTTCTAAATGGCTGCATACCTTTGTGCATATATGACTAAATGGCATATTGCTTCTTCAGTCTCGTTTGAGTATATAAGGCGTGCATGCAATTTTAATAAGGCTCTCTTTTTTCTCTCATTTATTTGTTGTCTTTTGAGACTGGATATTTTTTCTCTCATACCCAAGACACTAATAGAAGGAACCCAAGTCAATTTAGTAGCAACTATTGTGCTAATGGTTCAGCAGGAATTTTATTTTGCTCAGTGTTCCATGATATCGAAGCTACTATTGTAACAAACTGAAAGATGTTTCAAACATTCTCCTGCACTAGTGCGGTTCAATGAAAGGTGAGCCATGAGGTGGCCGAGATTATCTTCTTGGGATTGACCACCTTCAGATATATTTGTGATAGGGTGGACACCAGGATCACTATCGGTGAGGGTGAAAAGGAGGATAGGAAGTGACCCAGATGGGGCGCCATATTGAAATAGAGAATGTAGACATGTGGGAGTCTTGAGCCATGCTTACTGGGCTAGGGGCATGTGATTTTTTTCTCCCATTGCAAAGCACAAGAATGTGGCTAGTAGAATTAAATCACATAAGCTTGGGAAATCAAGTCATAGTTTGTCTAACTAAGGGCTTAGGACTCGAGGAATATAATTTAGCTTGTAACAAGATGGTAATGATAGATATTTATTACCCATCTGACGGGGAGTGTTTTTTTTTGGAGAAATAGATAGGGGGGGTTGATTCTATGTGTGGGGTGTGTGTACGGGTTTCTACCAAATTAAAGGCCTACTCTTATGTATATACACTCATACTTGCAGCCTATAGTTACACAATCCATGATACCAAAACAAAATCTACTACTTCTCTAAAGACACAACAATTAAAACATTATACTAAATCGATAATAAGAATGATGTCAAAAAAATATCATTTGAAAGCATAACCAAGGTACTTATTTACCTTCTAAAAAAGGCGAGAACAGGCACCGTGGTAGTCTTAAGTCTGATCACACCACCCCAGGACTTATGCAGGCGGAGGCGGAGATCTGGAACCAATGGCAGACTTCATATCATCATCTAAAAAATGAGATGACAGTACATTAGAATATAATGTGTTGTTTTACATCCATGTAAATCATGTTACTTTATATATGTAATCCACCTGCAACATTCTATTTTGCAGATAACTGTACATGCCTTAGTTACCTATACAACTTTGTTCCACAATACATATTTTCTGATATTTTATTTTTCTACCAGAGATACAAGTTAAAGCTGAAGAAGAATCTGTGCGCGGGCCTCGGGTTCTACGATAAATTTGTTTGTGGGAGAGAGCACTATGCATTCAGCAATAAGAATAAATGATTGTGCCTTTCACAAAAAACAAAAACAAAATAGGGTGCTAAGAGAAATAGGAGCGGCCTCCTCCAAATGCTATACACGCTATTTACAAAGAGTGAATTGCAGAAAACCACCATATTGGCATTTAGGTATGCAGAAAACACCGATTTACAAACTTTTGTCAGAAATCACTGGGTCTGGGCCTAATTTTTTGCAAAAGAACAATAGTTGGCGGGTTTGGCTCACTTGATGATAATTATGACAGATGGAGCCCACCCTTTCCTTATGTGGGTAACTGTCCATAATAAACAACGCTAGAGGGGTATTTTTGCAAAACACACCGCCCCTCTCGAAAAAAGATTTGCCTTAAAAGCGTTAACCACCCAGACCAACAGATCTGGCTAAACAAGCCGGCCTGGCACAGCACGACACGACCTATGCTAATCGTGTCTTGCGTAACAACCCGTTATGCACGTTTAATAAGCGGGGCGTGTCGTCTTGCGGAAGAAGTATTGCTCCTTGGCCCAGGCACGGCCTGATTAGTAAACGGGCCGCTCGATGGCCCGTTTAGCACACCGGACTGCACATTTTCAGCCTGTTGGGCTGGTTTTAGGCCCGTTGGGTTATATTTTAGTATACATATGTAAAATTTTTTTGAAAAATTATGTAAAAAAATTAAACGGGTCGTGCCGTGCCGGTCCGCATGCCCAGGCTCCAGGACCAGGCACGGCCCAAGGCGTGCCGTGTGCCGGCATGCGGCCCGTTTAGCCCGTGCCGTGCCTGGCCCATGGCGAACCGTGCCGGCGTGCTCGCGGGCTGGCCTGTTTGGCCCGGCCCGTTTGGCCAGCTAGCCCCAAGCCGCGTGACCCTGCCCCCTGCGCCGGCCCGGGCGTGAGCAGCAGCGGCCGCGCCTCCCCTTCTCCATCCTCTCTCTTCTTGCTTTCCCCGAGCTGGCGGTGCGCATCTCGGCCGGCCGGCCGCGCCTCCACTTCTCCTTCCTCCCTCCTCTCTCTCTTTCCCGAGCCGGCCTCGCGCAGCAGGGGTGAACTTGGGGCCGGCGGCGGCCGCGCCTCCCCTTCTTCATCCTCCCTCCTCGGGTGCCCTCGTACCCATCCCGTCCCCGCGTCATGGCGACCACGTGAGCGGACCTCACCGGCGTCAAGCACGACGTGCTGGTCATGGCGGATCCTAACCGCGCGGCCATGGATCCACCGTGGCCCCCGGCGTCCTGGATCCGGTGATCTTTGGCACTAGAGGCCCTGGATCCGATGAACTTTGCGGCTAGACGGCATGCGGCTTCCTCTGGTGGCCCGACCACAGGCTGAGGATGATGGTCTGACGGCTGAGGAGTGAGGACGACGGACGCCGGACCTCTGGTGACCGCAGGCTGAGGGACGAGGCGCGGCCCACCGGCCCGGCCAGCTCCGCCACCGACGGCCACAAAGCCGCGTGCCTGTGCCTGTGCCCTCCACTCCCGTTCCCGGCGACGAGAACCATTGCCGGCGTGCTGTTGCTCTGCTCGGCTGCTTGGGCAGCGCAAATCTATTTGTGGAGCTGATTGCTTTTTTGTTTATTGATTGAAGGGTGTCTCTGTAAAATTTCAGGGACTATTTTATAAATCTAGAAAATCCCTCATCTAACAATGTCTAACGTTGTCTACCGTGAACTGTTACGCCACATCATCAAATATGGGACCCACATGTCATAATCACGATTAAAATGCTCGAAGTGATCGATCAGTTTTTTTTCTTTTTTTGCAAAATATTAGGCTAATAGTGAGTGATTTTTGTCACAAATTCGTAAACCGGTGTTTTCTACAAACCTAGTGTCAATGTGGTGGTTTTCTTCAATTCATTCTATTTATAAATGGTGTTTTAAAAGAATGACAAGTATGGCATAAAATTAAAGGACTTTAGCAACAATAAAGGATATAGTTAAATAATAAAGAACTAAAACAACCTTTAATGTAGCCTAACATCAACAGCCCATGAGGCAACAACATAGCAAAAATATACTAATTTAGAATCAAGTGTCAGCAGGATCTCCATTCCTAAAGAATAACCTCTCCTTGCCGTCCATGGAAGTACTCCATGTAGATAGCTATTTAACAAAGTAACTATTTAACAAAGTGACGATGAATCGGGTGCTAGGAGTTAAGATGGATGCTTGCAACACAGTCGAAAACTAACATCGATCCAACACATGCATCACGAATCTGCGGACCAAAAAACTTGCCTGGTGCCTTGCTTGTCGGCGCCACAACGGGTTGCGACATCATGCCGCCGCGAATGGGGAAAACCGGCGGAGAACAGGAGAAGGCCAACGAGGAATAGAAGAAAAGGGGGCGAGCAGGAGGAAGAAGCCGCCGCCGCCGCCGCCACGCAGGAGCGCTTGGTCGGGCGGAGGATTGGGTATTATACCTATTTGGGCTAGGTCAGGCTTGTGTCTTTGGGCTAATGGGCTGCCCAAAGAAACAACGCCCTACAAGCTATTCCGTGCGAAACTTTAGTGGGCATTTCGCACCGGTTAAGGGCCAATTTCCTAACCGGCGCCTGCAACATTGTTAACTGGGCTGGCCCATTTATCTGTTTTAGTCTGTACTTTTTTCTTCTGTTTCCAAAAGCGCAAAAGAAGTGCAGCATTGGTGACTCGAACATGGGACCTCCTGTTTCAAGGTGCAATGCACCAACCACGCCACCACAATACCTCCTCTGTTATTTTTCATCTTTCCCATTCTTATATTACTTCAACTTTTCCTTTCCTTTTTTCCCCTTTTTCTATTTTCTTCTTCCTGGATCGATGAACTTTTTTTCTAAAATCTGATGAATTGTTTTTCAAATTCGATGAACTTTTTCAAAAAAAATCGATGAACTTTCTTTCAAATCCGCTGAACTTTTTTCAAAATTGCTGAACTTCTTTCCAAATCCACTGAATTCTTTTCAAATTTGTTGAACTTTTTTCAAAATTGGTGAACTTATTTTCAAAACCGATGAACTTTTTTTCAAATTTGTTGAACTTTTTTCAAAATCGATGAACTTTTTTCCAAATCCGCTGAACTTTTTTTAAAACCAATGAACTTTTTTCCAAATCCGTTGAACTATTTTTCAAAATTGTTGAACTTTTTTCCAAATCCACTGAACTTTTCCAAAACCGATGAACTTTTCTCAAATCCGTTGAACTTTTTTCAAAATCGATGAACTTTTCTAATTATGGTGAACTTTTCTCTGATTCGTTGAATTTTTTCAATTATGATGAACTTTTCTCAAATTTGTTGATTTTTTAGATTCGATGAACTTTAAAAAACAATGACTTTTTTTAACTTTTTAAAAATCATGGATTTTGAAAACACGTACTTTGATATTTTTTAAAGAAAAGTGCATGTATTGAGGAAAAAAAGGAAAGAGAAAAGGCAAACAAAAACCATTACAGAAAAAAAAACAAGAAAAAAACTATTTGGGCAGCTCCCCACACCGGGCGCTTTGCGAGCTAGACAAGAATAAAACCACGCACACGACATTAGTAAGCACATGTTGTTCGTTGGCATAGTGGTTGGCGCAGCCCTATGATACCAGATAGGTGTTGAGTTCGAGTCCTGCTCCGCTAATCGGCGCTAACAGCGCCGACTAGGAGCTCCCACTTTAGTGTGGGCTCTCCGCGTATGCTATAGCGCCCTATTAGCGAAGAATTGGCACGCTATTTTTTCGTTCAAAAAGCCATGATCATTAAGTCTAAAAGATGGAAACAGTATGTGGTATTTACTGCTCCAAAAACACCAAAAATGCATTAAGTATTTGTGTTGGATATGAAAATACTCAAGAAAAGATTGTAATCTATAATTGAGATTTATGGGGTTATAAGTTGTGGTTTGACATTAGCATTGTCACTATTATTCGGATAGAGAGATTGGTGCCAAACTACTATAAAACAAGGAAGCCAAGGATCGAAGGTAATTAATGTTGTCGCTTTCTAATCTTCTATATCTAAATAGGGGCACGCCACTACCTGATTTTCCTGGCTTCTTATGAAGCCACATCACCCGGATTATTATATCCGTTGATACAGTACAGCCGAGCAGTCTGCAGCCGTTTGATCTAAGAGTTGATTAAATTTACTGGAACTTGCCACCGCTAAGTGGAGAATAACGATTCGCAGTGCCGAATAATCACGAGTGGACATGGTTCCACGCGAGGATGGAATCACCTCCGTCCATGTGCACGTGATTCGTGTAGTATTTGTACAACCAGCCCGTATCTCTATTTCTCAGCACCGCTCCAGTGTAGTATAGGCCTAGTATTCCACAGCCAATAAGTGAGTAAGGCCCACTGCACAATAACTACACTGATCCGTGCTATTGATTAGAGGAGTTAATCTCATTTATTTGTACATTCAACGGCAGTGTGCACCACCCCATGCATTTTCTCCCCATCCATCGTATCCATCCTGCAGCTCGTCCCTCACTCCACTAGCTTCTCTAGTCCATGCTCACGGAGATCTAAGAGTTCCTCTTCCCAACAATGGAGTTGTGGAATTGTAGCTATACTGGAGTCCATCTCTCTCTCTCTCTCTCTCTCTCGGCCAGTTATTAGCTCTGTAATATCGAGGGCTAATTAGCATATGAGTCTTACTCTATACACTAAACCATCCAGTTTGTCATGAATCAGTCGCTATGAATAAAGCTTCTTGTATCAGCATTTCGTTGATTCATCTGCCTATTGATGAGTAGCACATTAATACATAGGCTTGGCCACCTAATCACAAGTGTCATAAAAGAAGTCTGCAATGCAAGGAGACGAACATGTTGGATATATGTCAGCACGTGCGTATACCCAAGAAAGTAAAACGCAGGACCAGTATCGATATGCTATAACATGTGTATCAACGTTTCTGCTGGGGCCATCTCCTCTTGTTGTTCTGCTCTCCATAGGAACGCAACTCACAGAAAAGCTACAGTGCAGTTATGACAGATATGAGAATTAAAGACCGACCCAACACCCCCAACACCTGCAAGGGGCGTTGCTACCAGACAGCTAGTATCCATACGAGAATTAAATGAGACTTGGCTCATGCATGTCAGGTATAACGTTACGTATTTGCTTTGGCCTGCGAATTACCCGCCCTGTATTTTGCAGTGGCCTATATTAAGTAGCAATCTTGGTGCATATGCGGACGTGCGAGATTTCGGCATCGCGTGCCACCATGTCCCAAAAATCCGCGTCCTTCGCAGTGCCCTCTATTCTTCAGCTCGCACTGTCCTGCTCGCTGTCTCGGCTATGCGAGTCGCATTTTTGTACGTGGGCTATAGAACTGGGCTCTTTGTAAACGTTCTAAGCCCACGGCAAATGAATCAATAGCCCATGTATCCTTCGTCACCCATCGCGTCTTCATCTTGAGTAAATAGCATAAAGCTACTACTTTACAGGTTAGGGTTCCAAAAAACTACCGGTTTTTAATTTTTCTCTGATAACTACCAAGCGAGGGGTTGGCTGTTTCAAAAAACCCAAAACTCTGAGTACTTACCAATTGATCGCGATTATGACAGGTGGGCCCCATCCATAAGAGCTCTAATTGTTTGACCGTTTGTTTGACCGTTAGGGGTGGGCCTGCACACAAATTTAAGAAAGCAATTCGGCCCCTGCATTTTTTTGCAAAAAGCAATCGGGTCCCTGCTCAGATCAGGGCAGCCAGGGACGCTCCTCTCGCTCCCGAGCTGCACCTCGCGACTCTGCTTCCTCAGGCCGGTGAGCCGCCCACCGCCGGCACTCACCGGGGCTCAACCCGGGCCGCTCCTTCGCCTCACCTCCTTCTCTCCTGCCTCATGGCGGTGGCGACCCAGGCGACTCCCGATGGCGCCTTGTGCTTGAGGGACTGGCGAGAGCCCCATGGCGGCGGCGGCCCCATGGCGGCTCCCAATGGCCTGGCGGCCTGGCGACCCGTCTTGGAGCCCCACGGTTGCGAGACTCGGCGGCGTCTTGGCGACCCATCTTGGAGCCCCACAGTGCCGGAGACTCCAGGCGGCATCTTGTGATGACCCATGCCGCTGCCATGGCGGTTCTGGCGAGGAGAAGAAGGAGGCGGTGAAGAAGAGATGACTAGATGAGAAGAAGGAGGTCGCGCCATGGGGAGCCGCACTTTGGGGTCGTGGCCCGCCATAGGGCCGCCGAGGCTCGCTGCCCTCCATGAGGGCAGCGTCCTCACGGTGGTGGCAAGCGAGGTAGTCGCTGCTGCGGCTCTGTGCCCGACGAGGAGGGCTCGAGCTGCTCTGGTGGTGGTGGTCGTGGCAGCCTTCACACAAGCCCCACATGGCGGCGGCGACGGCAGGCGAGCCCCATGGGGCTGACAGCGACCACAGGCGAGCCCTTGGGCTTGGCGGCGACAATTCAAGGACCGATTGCTTTTCTAAATAATTCCGAGGACCGATTGCTTTTTAAAATATTTATAGAGGCTAATCTGTAAAAATCTGTGGATGAGGGCGACCGTGGCCCCACAAGTCGGTTAACGATCAAATAAGCGGTCGACCAAGCGGTGCATTTAGTGGTGGGCCCGACTGTCATAAACATGTTTAACTTTTTAACAAAGAGGATTAGGGGTTTTTTGAAACAGCCAACCCCTGACTTGGTAGTTATCAGCGAAAAAAATAAATTTGGTAGTTTTTTGGAACCCTAACCCGTAAAGTAGTAGTTTTATGCTATTTACTCCTTCATCTTCCCCGTGCAATTCCTATTATCCCCGTAGCCGCCGCCACAACCGCTCCCCGCCTGGTACCTCGGGTCCACGGCCATCCGCCGGCACCGCCACTACGCTCCCCGGCCTGTCCCTCGGCCAGCCGCCGACACGCTGAACGCTTACTGGTCAGTCGACGCCATGTCGGACGCCCTCTCAGCCAGCCGCCGCCATGGCCGATGCTCCCTCGGCCAACCGCAGCCACCGTGACGACGCCCCTTCACCTGCTACTGCCGCCATGACCGACGATCTCCCGTGCATTAATTCTCTTGCCGTTACCGCATTATGGCCATCACTAACCTTCCACCTCCACGACGTATGTTATCCCGACCATAATGCATCCACAAATGTTCATGAAACGTCCTCACCCACAACCTAATTCATCACCCCTCATTACATCACCTTCCATTAACCTGCAAATTCGGAGGAAAGTGGGTTTAAATACCCCTATGTAATGTCATCGTCGTCCATCACAGACGCCTTCTCGCGCCCCGTCCGAAGAGGCCTCCGGCGTGGTAGGTGCACACTCACTATTTCCAGTAGCCTATGATTTTCTCCATCCTGAAGCTAATGCCTTCGAATCTTTTCAGGTTGCGCTTCGGATCAAAGGTGCTCGGCTCCACATTATGCTTCAGACATCCCTTGCTGCTGGGAATTGTTTCATTACTTCACACGTCTTTGCATTTGTTCCAGATTGTGCTTTACTCTCATCTTGTCATGTGCAGCAAATTCTCCTCAAGGTGTCCATTGATCCCGCCCCCTTGCACTACAGGTCTAGTTCTAAATCCTAGAACTTCATCATGCAATTGTCTTTCTTGGTTGTGCAATGCTTATCTTCGAAATTCATGTCTTGGCAGATGGCCTGATGCAAAGCTTGATGCTTCTGGGCAAAAACATGACGAAATATTGCTCTTAAATTTTCCATGTCCCAATATACCACCACATTGTGTCGGTTAATTGATTTTCCAACTATTTCTATGACATATTGTCATTGGTTTCATGCTATATCTATAGATTTTAAGTTCTGCTATATAATATTTCTCTCCCGTGCAATCCGAGTGATATATATACATCAGTAATCTCTTGGTTGAGCCAAGTCACATACCCGAGAAGAATTAAAAGATGCAGCTCATTCAAGCTGTAGACTATCATCACAAACATTAGGAACTACATCCATAATTTGGAGACAGAGAGGAATTATTCTTCATATCAATATATCATAAAATATAACTACATACAACAAATAGACATGCGTAGGCTCTGCTAGCCTGAAGGACTATATGTATATCTTGGAAATAATACACTTGACAGGTTGACAGGTCTACATATGTTCTTGCTTCAAACTTTATCTCTAACAGTATGAATTATATATATGACATATTGTTTACTGTAAATGTTAGATAAGTGAAATGATAAAATAAGAGATGTGTAAAAGGAGGGACAAGATATACAACCATAGATTACACAGGAGAAAACTTGGGCTCAACTCGCTTGGTTTATAGAACTTTGTTACATTTTTCAAGACGTATACAGTCACCTTTAGAAGGGTACCAGTGACGTATGATAATACTATTACTAAAGCATAAATGTGTGTTAGGCTGACTGATGCCCAGTTAGCTAGGATGGGAAGTGAAAATAACTATTCAACATAATTAGTCCCCTTAATTTGGTTTTCATCAACAAATGTAGACTCGGGCGTATTAAAACTTATACTTCCTATTTTGTCAGTAGTTTGGTGTACTAAACACACAGACTTGGAGCAACACAATGAGATTGTGAATTTTTGGTACTACCATATATTTGAAAATCTTTCTTAATTATTCTGGCATTGTCAACATTTTCTGTTTTGTCGATGTATTAAATGCCCCCCTCTGTCATATAGAAAATCATGGATGTACACCATCTGTTAAATTTGTAGCAGCTAGCAGCAAAAAGAAATGTGTATTTTATTTACCTTTGTTTGGTAAGCAGCAAGAGTGAAATTTATTTAGCCTCATTTGGTAATCAGCAACACAGGCTTCCTACTACAACACACACATCTATATAACATAATCCTATTGCATTTTCAGCTTACCACTTATCTTTTCAATCACGGGTCAAAACAAGTACAAATGGGCAACCGAAGTATCAGGTACTCCTGCTGAATTGGTTTTCCCTATATTTCATTTCACTTCTTACCTTGATTGACAACATATACCTAATTTGGCAAACAATAATTTGCCACGTTCTAGCACCATTTCAGTAAGAGAAGCTCAAAAGAAATACACAAATGCAATTGCAAAGATGAAGAGCACAAAGGACCCGGTGTTTATAACTTTTAAACGGGAGTACAAGTCTCAAGGCACCACTGACCCACTGCATGGTGACCATCCATTCTCATATGTTGGATACATTGTTGAGTATGAAAAGAATGGGATATCATATGTCCAGGTCATAGTAACTGCACGAGGCACACCTAAAAACAACATCAAATATATCCTGTAAGAATATGGTTCATGCTACAAAGTGCTAGCTTTTTATCATACAATATATGGTTCTTGCTACAAACTGATATGGTTTAATCATGTGTTACATATTTGTATCAACAATAATTTTTAACCTTTCCAATATAAGAAATATATCATTTATTGACTCAAATTATGTTCTTCTTTGAGATGTCGATGCTCCGAATTTCCACAAAAAAATTCCGCAGCAACGCGCCGGGCATCACCTAGTTACTTATGTATGTTTGTGCTTTTTCACTATATTCTGATATGTTTGAGCCTATCAATAGCTCTACTTGGCTATTTAGTACAAGAAGATGTAAAAGGAGTACTACTACCCTATAATGTTGCAATCTTTCCAAATATATAACCACGAAAGGGGACAGGCAGACCGCACACTTGATAAAATCAAAATTAACACATAGCAACCTGCCAATTCTACACTATAAGGTTGCTAGACAACTTAGCTCCCACGATTTTCTGCCTTCTCAGCCATCGGATGATGGTCAAAACGGTCTTCTCTGTGTTTCGAGGCATTGGATCTTTGTGTCTAGTTTTCACCTCGCGGTAGTTTCGGAGGGCCATTGACCTATGGGCTCAGCCTCGCCCGTGATTTGCTAGGTCGGTCATTTCGGGGTGCGTGAGCGCCCTCTACTTATGTGTCTCATGCGCATCGCGGGATTCGCTCGCTTGACGTTACGTTTTCTATGCCCACGTCTCGCTTGTTAATTAGATAGGAAAGAGAGAGATGGACTTATGCGTATACACCCGCACAACACACACTCATATGCCCCGCGAACTATGATAGGTGGGCCACATTGGCTTTTGGTCCCATAGTTCAGTGGATGGGCTTATTTTTGTTTTCATGTGTTGTCTGGGGTTGTACAGAGGAGACAAGATGGGCTCACGCGTACGCACCCGCCTCATGCATACACACCCGCCCCGCATACTGTGACTGGTAGGCTGCATTGGTTTCTAGTCCCACACGTTGATGTGTGATAACCCACAAGTGTAGGGGATCAACTGTAGCCTCTTTCGATAAGTAAGAGTGTCGAACCCAACGAGGAGCTAAAAGTAGAACAAACATTCCCTCAAGTTCTATCGACCACCGATACAACTCTACATATGCTTACACTACATGAATCTGCTACTTTGCCATCTGCCACGGCGGACGGCAAAACGCGATGCGAGACAGCAAGACCTTTGCCGTCGGCGTGAGCAACAAAAGGTGGCGGCAAAGTAGGGGCGGCTAAGAGCTGCGTTGCCGTCCGCTTGGCGGTGACGGCAAAGGGTCCTTTGCCATCGGCGAGGGGCGACAAAGAAGATGGGCGGCAATAAATGCGCTGTTACTCCGTTAGGTGGTTAGCGGCGAGGCCTTTGCAAATCCCGCTGCGAGACAACAAAGCCTTTGCCGTCGACCCTTTGTAAACAAAGCCCGACCAAATTAATTGACCTCCGAAACACGATTGCACTGCCACGTGGCCTCTTTGTCGTCCGCTGCGATAGCAAACATCCCTTTGCCGTCGGTGGCGAACGACAAAAACACGCATATTGTCTCTTTTTTTCTGGTTTTTAATCCAACAATTTTCACAGCAAATATATATGACATATATAGATATATTTAACAGCAAACATATCACATATCAAAGTTTCATCAACATAGCAAACTTTCATCAAGTTCCATCCATATACATTGTTCCATCCATACACATTGTTCCATCCATACACATTGTTCCATATATATATTACATAGCAAAGTTTCATCAACATAGCAAGTTCTATCATAGCAAGCTAGATACAATGCAAAGTTTTAGAAAGAAAAAGCAAGCACTCCATCATAGCAAGCTAGCTTCCATGAAGTGAGTGAAATCTGCAAAATGGTAAATAAGAAAGTTAGAAATAGGTGAATAGAACAAGAAAGACTAGAACAAGAAGTATATGTCATTTATGAGCTAACTTAGGTGAAATGGATCATATATGAGCTAACTAAGTTGAAATGGGTTGTTCATGAGCTAACTTTGGTGAAATAGATCATTTATGAGCTAACTTAGTTGAAATGGGTCATTTATGAGCTAACTAAGGTGAAGGGCATCGTTTTTGAGCTAAGTAAGGTGAAATGGATCGTTTTTTAGCTAACTTAGGTGAAATGGATCATTTATGAGCTTTTATAAGCTAACTTAGTTGAAATGGGTCGTTTATGACCTAACTTAGGTGAAATGGATCATTTAGGAGCTAGTTTAGGTGAAATGGGTCATTTTGGAGCTAACCTAGGTGAAATGGGTCATTTTGGAGCTAACCTAGGTGAAATGGGTCATTTAAAGCTAACGTAGGTAAAATGGATCATTCTGAGCTAATCTACTAAAATGGGTCATTTTAGAGCTAACTTGGATAAATTGGATCACTTGTAAGCTAACTAAGGTAAAATGAGTCATATTAGAGCTAACTTAGGTAAAATGGATGGTTTATGAGCTAACTAAGTTAATTATGCAATTTTGACATAAGTAAGCTTATTAAGTCATTTTGAAGGAAAGGAAGTTAACTCTAGGTCATTACGGTAAGCATATTGGAGGAAATAAAGCTAAGTCTAAGTCTAGAGAAACTTACTGCGATCGGGGAGGTGTAGGGCGAGGCTGGCTCGTCTTGGTGGTGGAGAAGGATCGTGCGATCGTTTACGGAGTTAAGCTGCACCAAAGATCTTTTCAATGTCTCGTTAGCATTATGACACTCAAATGTTAAGACTAGCAAGTAATGTCCATTCAAATTAAACTCACCGTGCTCCGGGGAGCAATCACTTGGCATCGGCGGGGCGAGTCGACGGACTTCTCTTTACAATTGCACATTTGGTTTTCACAATAGAGTCATACTAATTAGTAATGAGACTCAAATGTTAAGACTAGCAATTAATCTGTAGAAGAAACTTACCACAAGGAGCTCATACATGGCCCTTGCACGCATGTCATTCGTGCCTCTCCTCCTCCAACATCTTTGTCGTCCTCTCCTCCAACTCCTGCTGCCTCTCCGCCGCCTCCATGAAGTTTCTCCGTTCTATCTCTCTCCTCTGTATAGCAGCCTGCAACACCACTCACATGACCATTTGTAATCATTGATGGAAGCGCACACAATGTAATGGAGAAAGATAGCTGAGTACGTATAACTAACCTTGATGGTGAGTTGGACTGGGCGATCACGAGGCCTTATCTCGGAGGCGGAGCTCGTTGGCGCCTTGATCTCGGGAGAGTGCTAGGACAACGGATAAGTCCATCTCCCATGGCTATGGAGCCATGGGACCCCCCCCGCCACCAGATATCATGAGCAACTCTGTATCAATGGGACCCTGGCTCGGGTTAAAGTCCTCCCCTTTCCTCGCCTTCCCCTGATCTCTATATTGCACGAGCTTTTAGGTAGGCGGAGATGTTGGTGAAGTTCTTTGGATCATCGAGTCGGGGCATAAAGAATGCCTTGACTTTCTTGTAAGAGCCGGTGTGGGCCATGGCATACAGGTCGTACACCTCGGCACCTTATCCGCCTTATTGTGGCGTGCACGAAAGAGAGAAATAAAGTAAATTAGTAATTAAAGGGCTAAAGCTAGCATGGTGAATGAATTGCATGAATCATGAAGCAAACCACATACCAGTTCGCCGTCTTGAAATAAGTTGGAGCTGCCTTGGTGGTGTGGCACACCTTCCATTTAGAGCACGCTTGTCCTTGGCCTCGTTGTGGGTGGCCAGCCATTCTTTTGAGCACCACCCATCGACCAACACCTCCCAACAATCCATCCGATCCGCACACCATCTCTAAGGGGCCTAAGTTAGCAAATAGAAACTTCAGCTCTACGGCTATGAATTACTAAATAAAGGAATTAAGTACAAGGCCTTAAGAATTACCTTCATGTACTGCTCCTTACTCAAGAAAATATCGCGACAATCCTGCTTGGACTTCTTGATACCACGGTCGGCGTAGTAGTCTCGAACAGACTGCACCCGAGCCTCATGCCGTAAGTCCTGAAGTAGGCGCTTGCACTCCTTCTGGATAATATCTTCCGCCGCCTCCTCGTATCCCTCCTCACACCTGTAGAATGTCTGCAATCAAATGAGACAATGTTGATTAGTACAATTAATAACTAGCTAGTTGAAGATTTTTAATTGTGTAAAGGAGAAATTACCCAGAACTTTCTGATCACCATGTCTGCCCTCGTCTTGCACAAGACACCGTTGATAATCTCACCCGGCGGGGCCGGGGCAGCCAAGTAGTGCTCCCAACTCAATCCAACCTCTGGAAGCCGACCCTCACCAGGCCGTGTAGCACCACGCTGGTAGATGTTGCCCCCCTCCTCCCCCTCCTTCTGAAGACGAGTCGGCTCCCCGCCATCATCAGCATGGCCACTCGGCTCCTCGGTGACCGACCAAGTACCCCATCGGGCGTGTGCTCCTCCGGGGTCTCGTGGGCCCCAACTCTCGTGGGCGAAGGCCGTCGACCCAAGGCTCGTGGGCGAAGACCCGTGGACCGGAGGCTCGTGGACGAGTCGTGTAGCCTCCTCCTCGAGGCAGAGTCCACCCTAGCGATCACGTGCTCGGGTGAAAGCAGTTGAGGCGGCGGCGAGGAAAGCGCCGTAAACCACCTACCTCCTCTCCGCGACCACGTGCTCCACCTCGGCCCTTCTTCTTACCTCGTCCCTGCTTTGGCACCGCGATCGGCGAAGAAGGGCCGGCAGTGTTGCCATCTTGTCGGCAGCGCTTCGGCGGAGTGGTGCGTGTGGAATGGAAGACCTCACACTACGTCTTGAAGCGAAGAAGGGGCCTCGGCGCGCTCCGACCAGCGCCCACCATCATCGACACCTGCCATGACAAAGAATAAGCGAAATTTGTACAACATGAAAAAAGTACAACATAAACAAGTGCACATTTAAAACTACCCGATCAACACAATTATATATGATGTTTTCATAACCAAATCGAAAATATATGACCTAACTAATAATTCACAAATATATGACCCGTCGACCTCTCGAAGACCAAAGAACACCTTTTAGGGAGGTGTGGGAAATTCGAGAAATAAATGTCGGTGTAAAGGTGCCGTGTCGAAGTCGAAATTAGGGGTCTCGGGGTGGGGTGTCGGGTGAAGTGCCGTGTCGGTGTCGGGGTTAAGGTGTCAGGTCGAGGCTCGGGTCGTGGTGTCGGTGTCGGGGTCGGGGTCGAGGTCTCGAGGTCGAGTGTCGGGTCGGGGTCGAGTGTCGTGTCGGTGTGGTCGGGGTGTCGGTGTGTCGAGGTCAGAGTGCCGTGTCGGTGTCGGGTCGAGGTGTCGGGTCAAGCTTCGGGGTCGTGGTGCGGGTGAGTCGGGAGTGCCATGTCGGTGTCGAGGTCGGGGTGTCGGGTCGAGGCTCGGGGTCAGAGTGTCGGTGTCGAGGTCGGGGTGTCGGGGTCGGGGTTGGGGTCTCGGGGTCGAGGTGTCGGGTCGGAGTCTTGGGTGGTCGGGGTGTCGTGTCGGTGTCGGGGTCGAGGTGTCGGGTCGGGGCTCGGGGTGGGGTGTCGGTGTCGGGGTCGGGCGGGGTGTCGGGTCGGGGTCTCGGGGTCGGGGTGACGTGTTGGGGTGCCGGGTCGGGGTCCTTCTTCTTCTTCTTCTTCTTCTTCTTCTTCTTCTTCTTCTTCTTCTTCTTCTTCTTCTTCTTCTTCTTCTTCTTCTTCTTCTTCTTCTTCTTCTTCTTCTTCTTCTTCTTCTTCTTCTTCTTCTTCTTCTTCTTCTTCTTCTTCTTCTTCTTCTTCTTCTTCTTCTTCTTCTTCTTCTTCTTCTTCTTCTTCTTCTTCTTCTTCTTCTTCTTCTTCTTCTTCTTCTTCTTCTTCTTCTTCTTCTTCTTCTTCTTCTTCTTCTTCTTCTTCTTCTTCTTCTTCTTCTTCTTCTTCTTCTTCTTCTTCTTCTTCTTCTTCTTCTTCTTCTTCTTCTTCTTCTTCTTCTTCTTCTTCTTCTTCTTCTTCTTCTTCTTCTTCTTCTTCTTCTTCTTCTTCTTCTTCTTCTTCTTCTTCTTCTTCTTCTTCTTCTTCTTCTTCTTCTTCTTCTTCTTCTTCTTCTTCTTCTTCTTCTTCTTCTTCTTCTTCTTCTTCTTCTTCTTCTTCTTCTTCTTCTTCTTCTTCTTCTTCTTCTTCTTCTTCTTCTTCTTCTTCTTCTTCTTCTTCTTCTTCTTCTTCTTCTTCTTCTTCTTCTTCTTCTTCTTCTTCTTCTTCTTCTTCTTCTTCTTCTTCTTCTTCTTCTTCTTCTTCTTCTTCTTCTTCTTCTTCTTCTTCTTCTTCTTCTTCTTCTTCTTCTTCTTCTTCTTCTTCTTCTTCTTCTTCTTCTTCTTCTTCTTCTTCTTCTTCTTCTTCTTCTTCTTCTTCTTCTTCTTCTTCTTCTTCTTCTTCTTCTTCTTCTTCTTCTTCTTCTTCTTCTTCTTCTTCTTCTTCTTCTTCTTCTTCTTCTTCTTCTTCTTCTTCTTCTTCTTCTTCTTCTTCTTCTTCTTCTTCTTCTTCTTCTTCTTCTTCTTCTTCTTCTTCTTCTTCTTCTTCTTCTTCTTCTTCTTCTTCTTCTTCTTCTTCTTCTTCTTCTTCTTCTTCTTCTTCTTCTTCTTCTTCTTCTTCTTCTTCTTCTTCTTCTTCTTCTTCTTCTTCTTCTTCTTCTTCTTCTTCTTCTTCTTCTTCTTCTTCTTCTTCTTCTTCTTCTTCTTCTTCTTCTTCTTCTTCTTCTTCTTCTTCTTCTTCTTCTTCTTCTTCTTCTTCTTCTTCTTCTTCTTCTTCTTCTTCTTCTTCTTCTTCTTCTTCTTCTTCTTCTTCTTCTTCTTCTTCTTCTTCTTCTTCTTCTTCTTCTTCTTCTTCTTCTTCTTCTTCTTCTTCTTCTTCTTCTTCTTCTTCTTCTTCTTCTTCCTCTTCTTCCTCTTCTTCTTCTTCTTCTTCTTCTTCTTCTTCTTCTTCCTCTTTTTTCTTCTTCTTCTTCCTCTTTTTCCTCTTTTTTCTTCTCCTCCTCCTCTGTTTTTTTCTTCTTATTCCTCTTCTTCCTCTTTTTTCTTCTCCTCCTCCTCTGTTTTTTTCTTCTTATTCCTCTTCTTCCTCTTTTTTCTTCTCCTCCTCCTCTGTTTTTTTCTTCTTATTCCTCTTCTTCTTTTTTCTTCTCCTCCTCCTCTGTTTTTTTCTTCTCCTCCTCCTCTGTTTTTTTCTTCTCCTCCTCCTCTGTTTTTTTCTTCTCCTCCTCCTCTGTTTTTTTCTTCTCCTCCTCTCCTGTTTTTTTCTTCTTATTCCTCTTCTTCTTTTTTCTTCTCCTCCTCTCCTGTTTTTTTCTTCTTCTTCTTCTCCTGTTTTTTTCTTCTTCTTCTTCCTCTTCTTCTTCCTTTCCTTTTTCCTCCTCCTCTTCTTCTTCCTCCTCTCCTGTTTTTTTCTTCTTCTTCTTCCTCTTCTTCTTTTTTCTTCTCCTCCTCCTCTTCTTCTTCTTCCTTTCCTTTTTCCTCTTCTTCTTCTCCTCCTCTCCTGTTTCTTCTTCTTCTTCTTCTTCCTATTCTTCTTTTTTCTTCTCCTCCTCCTCTTCTTCTTCTTCCTTTCCTTTTTCCTCTTCTTCTTCTCCTCTCCTGTTTTTTTCTTCTTCTTCTTTTTCTTTCCTAAAACTGAACTAAACCTAAAACTAAACCTAAATCTAATCTAAACATAAACCTAAAACTAAAAAACAGAAAAAGAAGGAAAAAACTAAATCTAAACCTAAAACTAAACTAAAACTAAACCTAAACCTAAAACTAAAACTAAAACTAAATCTAAACTAAACATAAACTTAACACTAAAAAAACAGAAAAAAAGGAGAGGTAGAGCTCACCTGGGCGGTGGAGGAGGTGGCGGTGGAGGAGGCGGGGCAGCTGAGGCGCGCCGTCGAGAGTGATGAGGCTGGGTGGGGGGCGGGCGCCGACACGGCAGGCGGCGGGCGATCAAGGGGCGTGAGGTAGGGGCTGGTGGCCGGGGGTGGTGGCGCCAGAGACAGGCGGGGGGCGGGGCGGGCGGCAGGCGGGCGGTGGGCGACAGTGCCGGGCGTGGGGTGGGGCGGGTCGTCGGGGGCTTGGGCGGCAGGCGGTGGGGCAGGGGGGGGGGGTGGGGCGGGTGGGTGGTGCGACCGAGGCGGCGGCGAGTGGTGGGGGCGGCGGCGTGTGTGGGAGGGAAGCAGAGAGGGGGGGAAGGCGCGGCCGTTAGCTAGGTACGTTTAATCTTTGTCGTCCGCCACCTTTGCCGTCCGCTAATGTGCGCTTACGCGTCAGCTAGCGTACGGCAAAGAGGGGGGCCGTTAAGTATTTTTTTAACCAGCTCCTCAGTGGGCCCCCTCCCTCTTTGCCATCCGCTAGCTGACGGCAAAGAGCTGGCAGATGGCAAAGTAGCTGATTCCAGTAGTGTTAGCGTTCGCTTTACCTAGAACAAGTATGAAACTAGAAGTACTTTGTAGGTGCGATAGGATAGGTTTGCAAGAATATAAAGAGCACGTAAATGTAAACTAGGGGCTGTTTAGATAAAAAGCAATAAAGTAAATATAGCGAGTGTGGAAAAGTGGTGGTAGGAGTTGTGAAATTGTGCCTAAGAAATTGACTACTTTACTAGACCGATAGCAAGTTTTATGTGGGAGAGGCATAAGCTAACATACTTTCTCTTCTTGTATCATATGCACTTATGATTGGAACTCTAGCAAGCATCCGCAACTACTAAAGATCATTAAGGTAAAACCCAACCATAGCATTAAAGCATCAAGTCCCCTTTATCCCATACGCCACAACCCCCTTACTCGGGTTTATGCTTCTGTCACTCAAGCAACCCACTATAAGCGAATCATGAACGTATTGCAACACCCTGCAGCAGGAATCCCTCACACTTGCGCGACACAGAGGGCACAATAGGATGGCAACATAACCACAAGCAAATTAAACCAATTATAGCAATTCACCAATCACCGGTAGGACAACAAAAATCTACTCAGACATCATAGGATGGCAACACATCATTGGATAATAATATGAAGCATAAAGCACCATGTTCAAGTAGAGAGTACAACGGGTTGCGGGAGAGTGGACCGCTGAATATAGATGGGGGAAGGTGATGAAGATGTTGGTGAAGATGATGGAGGTGTTGGTGTAGATCGCGGTGATGATGATGGCCCCCGACGGCATTTCGGCACCACTGGAAGCAAGGGGGAGAGAACCCCCCCCTTCTTCTTCTTCTTCTTCTTCTTCTTCTTCTTCTTCCTTGACCTTCTTCCTAGATGGGAGAAGGGTTTCCCCTCTGGTCCATGGTCTCTATGGCGTGGGAGGGGCGATATCCCTCCGAGATTGGATCTGTCTCTCTGTCTCTCTCTGTTTCTGCGTTGTCAGATTCTGTCCTTTCACCGTTTCTTTTATATCTAGAGATCCGTAACTCCGATTGGGTTGAAACTTTCGCCCAGATTTTCTCCGAAAATTAGCTTTCTTGCCGCAAAAGAAGAGCGTCAACCGCCTTACAGGATGCCCACGAAGGTCAGGGGCGTGCCTGCCCCCTGCCTCGTGGCCCCCTCGGGCACCGTCTCGCGTTGATTTTACTTCCCAAAAATCATAAATATTCCAAAATTATTCTTCATCCATTTTTATCCCGTTTGGACTCCGTTTGATATTGGGTTTCTGCGAAACATAAAACATGCAACAAACATAAATTGGCACTGGGCACGGGGCACTGAATAAATATGTTAGTCCCAAAAATAGTATAAAAAGTTGCCAAAAGTATATGAAAGTTGAATAATATTGGCATGGAACTATCAAAACTTATAGATACGACAGAGACGTATCAGCATCCCCAAGCTTAATTCCCGCTTGTCCTCGAGTAGGTAAATGATAAAAAAGATAATTTTTGATGCGGAATGCTACCTAGCATAATCTTGATCATATATCTAGTCATGGCATGAATATTACGACACGAGTGATTCAAAGCAATAGTATATCATTTGACATAAGGAAAATAATACTTCGAGCGTACTAATTAAGCAATCATGTCTTTTCAAAACAACATGGCCAAAGAAAGTTATCCCTACAAAATCACATAGTCTGGCTATGCTCCATCTTCATCACACAAAATATTCAAATCATGCACAACCCTGATGACAAGCCAAGCAATTGTTTCATACTTTTGATGTTCTCAAACCTTTTCAACTTTCACACAATACATGAGTGTGAGCCATGGATATAGCACTATAGGTGGAATAGAGTATTGTAAGGGCATATTTATCCCCAAGGTGTTTTGGTGATTGATGACAATGCTTTTGCGGACTAATTGTGTGCGTTAAGTTTTTCAGAGATTCATCCTTTGGCACGAGACGATTCCCTCCCCTCGGTGTTTTATTCAAGACGGTGTAGCTCTTTCGTTTCTATGTTGGTGGACTAGTTTCGTAGGAGTCTCCGTACTATCAAGAGGGGATCCGCTTTGGTAAGGCTAGGGTGGAATCAACACGTACACATCTTTATCACACCCGCTTTTCCTTTCCGCTTCAATGTAGTTCCCTTTCCTCTCCTAGCTTGCTCTGACTGGTCCCAACGGTAGTACCGCGGTCCTCAGCGGTAGTACCGCTTGCTGTCTTCAGCCGTAGTACCGCTGAGGCTCCGGGCTACTATCGCCTCGACTCGAGTCCTCTGTTTCTCATGTCGGGTTGTGCGGTACTAGTTGCGGCAGTAGTGGCAGTAGTACCGCCCCAAGCGGCAGTACCGCCCTTACCTCCGCAGCATTACCCCTCTGGGCCCAGGTCCCTGCTCCCCTCTTATGCGCGGCAGTACTGCTGGGTGGGGACGGTAGTACCACTTGCTCAGCGGTAGTACCGCCCGCCCAAGCGGTAGTACCGCTCTGTGCGGAGCTGCTTGGGGGGGGGGGTAACGGTTGGATTGTTCCCCCCACTATATAAAGGGGTCTACTTCCTAAAAGTTGACTCACCTCTTCCCCCAGAAAGCTCCATTGTTGCTCCAAGCTCCATTTTCGCCCGATCTCTCTCCCTAGCCAATCAAACTTGTTGATTTGCTCGGGATAGGTTGAGAAGGCCCCGATCTACACTTCCACCAAGAGAAATTTGATTCCCCCACTAATCCCTAGCGGATCTTGTTACTCTTGGGTGTTTGAACACCCTAGATGGTTGAGGTCACCTCAGAGCCATAGTCCATTGTGGTGAAGCTTCGTGGTGTTGTTGGTAGCCTCCAACTAAGTTGTGGAGATAGCCCCAACCTTGTTTGTAAAGGTTCGGTCGCCGCCTTCAAGGGCACCAATAGTGGAATCACGGCATCTCGCGTTGTGTGAGGGTATGAGGAGAATACGGTGGCCCTAGTGGCTTCTTGGGGAGCATTGTGCCTCCACACCGCTCTAACGGAGACGTACTTCCCTTTAAAAGGAAGAAACTTCGGTAACACATCCTCGTCTCCATCGGTTCCACTCTTGGTTATCTCGCGCCTTTACTTGTGCAAGCTATTTGTGTTGTACCCCTTGCTTGCTTGTGCACTTATTGTTGTTGCATCATATAGGTTGTTCACCTAGTTGCATATTTAGACAACCTACTTTGATGCAAAGTTTAATTTGGTAAAGAAAAGCTAAAACTTGTTAGTTGCCTATTCACCCCCCCTCTAGTCAACTATATCGATTCTTTCAATTGGTATCAGAGCCTCGTCTCTTTATTAAGGACTTTGCCGTCCGAAGAGTATGGTTGACACCGTAGACCATGGGGAGGAGGAGCACTCCGGTGTGAATCCAATCTCGTCTATGGGTGATGGGGAAACCACGGTGTCCCGTGAGGAATTCAATGTGGCCTTGGACACATTGAAAACCTCCATGACAACCACGCTTGAAAGCATGTTTAATAAATTCTTAGAAGGACTTAAACTACCTACCTCGCCGTTGAAAGTGGGTGATCCCACTAACAAGGTGATAGATGCTAACTCCGACAAGGGGGAAGCTAATAGTGAGAAGGGTCCTTCTACTAGTGGTAGAAATGGCACCGGCATCTTTGGCCATGTGGAACCTCCAACTTATGGAGGACCGATTCCCTCTACTCATTTAAATCATGCCGGTCCTCCTCCTAAGATTGTGAAAAATGAGGATTTTGATTCTTGGGTGTATCGCTTCAAGCGTCATTTAAATCATGTGAATACTAATCTTTGGAGAATCATTGAAGAAGGTTTCTATCCACATGACCGAAGCAACTTCACCCCGAGAGAAGTAGTGGATAATCAATTCAATGAGAATGCTCTCTTCATCATCCAAGATGCAATCCTTCCCGAAGATCTCCCTCATCTTCGACCCCATGCCATGGCCAAAGATGCATGGCAATGCATTGTGTCTCTCTATCAGGGAAGTGCTAGCATTCAACGCTCCAACTATGAAGTGGTGCAAGATCAAGCCGATGAGTTTCCAATGAAAGAAGATGAAGAACCTCGTGAGCTCTTTCGAAGAGTGACCAAACTCGCGGTCTCACTACGAGATCATGGGAGCAAGGACACGGATGACAATTGGATCAAGCGCAAGTTTCTCATGGCCATGATGCCCTACAACAAGGCCATGTCCTCCGTCATTCGTCAAAGACCGGACTTCCACTCCATGACCTCAAGTGAAGTGTTGGATGAGTTCGTTGCAATGAGCATCTTGGACAAGACCGCCTATAACGCGGTGCTCCGCTCTCAAAGGGCAAAGAAGCCAAACCTTGCCTTGAAGGCCAAGGTTATTGTGGAAGAAGAGGAAGAAGAGGAAGATGAGGAGAGCAACCCCGAAGATACAAAATATGATTATCATGAGCACATGGCTCTTGCTTCAAGGCAATTTTTGAGCAAGAAGAACTCAAGGCCCAATTTCAACAAGAACAACTCAAGTGGCTTCAAGGGCAAGCAACGAGTAAGAACTTGTTACAACGGTGGCAATGTAAGCCATTTCGTTGCGGATTGTCCTTACGAGAAGCGGGAAGACAATGGTGGCAAGCTCATCTGAAAGGACAAAGCCAAGTCCTTCCCCAACAAGAACAACTTCACCAAGAAGACTCCTACTCGAGGGTTGGTGGTTCAATAAGAATACCGTGAGGATGACGATGATGATGAAGATAGTGAAGCAGTGGCCATGGCATCCGTTGCCATTTCCACAACTCCCTGGATGTCTCTCTTTGATTCACCCAACGAGAACATCACCGCCAAGTGCCTCATGGCTAAAGCCACCAACAAGGTAACCCCCAACATTAAAACCACCATCATTACTAATCCCTCTTTGACGGATGGCATTGATGAAAGTGAGGGGTCTAATGAGGAAGTAAATGAATTCGAGTGTTTTATGAGTAAGCTAAAGGGCAAATCCAAGAAGCACTTTGTTGCTCTCTTGGAACAACTTGGTGAAGCCAATGACATGATCGAGGCTCACGAAGAAACCATATCTAATATGGAAGGTCATAGTCATGACTATGCCGATGAGATATTGGATCTCTCTAATGCTCTTGAGGAAGAGCTTGGGCATCGTTTGGCTCTTGAAGAGTCACACAACGATGACCATGCCAAGTTAAAGAAAGATCTTGATCATGCTCTTGTTATGTCTCATGTGCTATCTTCCGAGAAGGCTAAACTTGGGGTTGATCATGCTAGACTCAAGGAGGAGTTTGATGTACTTGACAAGGCCCACAAAGTCTTGAAGGGTGCTCATGCAAACCTCAAGGAGTCTCATGCTCAACTCCAAGTTAAGCTAACCAAGGAAAAGGCCACCTTTCCTCATATGGTATTAATTGATAATGCATATGCCACTAACCCGTGTTGTGAGCATGTGCATCTTGTGGAGGAGAATGCCAAATTTAAGGATCAACTTGAGAAAGGCCTTGTGACATGAATTCAAGGTGAGAAGAACCTCAACGATCTTTTGATCAATCAAAAGGAAGTTGTGGCCAAGGAAGGAATTGGGTTCGCACCCAAGTCCAAGAACAAGAAGAAGAACGACAAGACCAAACGACCTCCTCCTCTCAAGCAAACCTTCGTGAAAGAGGGAGAGGGTGCTCCTAAGGAGAAGAAGAACAATGTGAAGGGTGTTGATATCAAAAAGGGCAAAACCACCTCCTTCTCCAACAAAGCCGGCGACTTTAACCCTTCTTATGTGTTGTGTCGTGCTAGTGATGGGCATGTTTATGCTAAATTTGTTGGTTCTCCTTATGAGTACATTGAATGGTCTATTTGGGTTCCTAAGACCCTTGTTACTAACATCAAAGGACCCATTACTAAATGGGTACCTAAACCCAAGCATTGATCTCTTGTAGGTGTTTGCTTCTGGTGGAGGATCATGGTTGCTCGATAGTGGAGCAACAAATCATATGACCGGGAGCAAGGACTTGGTGGTGGACGTGCACAAGATTCCTTCTATGCCCACCAATGTCGAGTGGGGTGATGCCCCGTCTTCTAAGGTATTGGGTCTTGGCAAGGTTGTCATTACTCATGATCTAACGATCGAGAAAGTCATGCTTGTTGAGTCCCTTGCATTCAATCTTCTTTCCGTTCGTCAACTTTCCCTCATGGGCTTTGCCACTTTCTTTGATATTGATACCGTGTCCCTCTTGTGGAGCAAGACTCTTAAAGTAGCCTTTGTTGGGCATGTCGAGAACGGTCTTTATGTGATTAACTTTTCGGAGCAACCCACTAAGACCGCGACATGCCTAATGGCTAAAGTTGATGTGGGGCGGCTTTGGCATCGCCGTTTAGCCCACGTCAATATGAGATCTTTGGAAAGTCTTCTCAAGGGGGGCCATGTTCGTGGACTAACAAATGTTAGTTTTGCCAAAGGTCGTGCTTGCAGTGTGTGTATCGAAGGAAAGCTTCATGAGAAGAGTCACCCTCCCACGACTATCATCTACTCGAAGAGACCCTTAGAGCTCCTTCACATGGACCTCTTTGGGCCTCCATCATTTGATAGTCTTGGGGGTAGAAAGTATTGCTTGGTGATTGTGGATGATTATTCAAGATACACTTGGGCATATTTCTTCAAGAGGAAGAGTGAGACTCAACAAACCGTCATCGACTTTGCAAACGAAGCTCAACGTCAACATGATGCAAAGATCTTGACAATAAGAAGTAACAATGGCACCGAGTTCAAGAACTACACCTTGGATGAGTTTCTTAAGGGATCAAGCATCAATATGCTGCACCATATACCCCTCAACAAAATGGTGTCGCGGAGAGGAAGAACCGGACGTTGATGGATGCGGCAAGGACCATGATGGCGGAGTTCAAGTCTCCATACAACTTTTGGGCCGAAGCCATCAACACAGCATGTCATGCATCCAATCGGCTCTATCTCCGCAACGGCTTGAACATGACTCCTTATAAAATACTCGCCGGTAACAAGCCCAATCTCACGTACTTCCGGGTGTTCGGGTGTAAGTGTTTCATTCTCAAGAAAGGTGTTTGTTTTTCTAAATTTGAGGCTAGAGCTTATGAGGGCATATTTGTTGGTTATGCTACAAACTCTCATGCTTACCGTGTCCTCAACAAGTCCACCAGACTCATTGAGGAGGCGTGTAACGTGGAGTTTGATGAAAATCTTGACTCCCAAGTGGAGCAAAGTGGTACTTGTGATGTAGGTGATGAAATTCCTCCCCAAGCCATAAGAAGAATGGGTATTGGTCATATTCTACCCATTGAGGAACCCCTTGTGGCCGAAGGAGAAGGACAATGCTCCCCTCAAGTGGAGCCATCACCTCCCCAAGACCCACACGCTTCTGAAGAACAAAGTGAAGGCCCTCAACCTCGTGAACAAGACCAAGGACAAGATCAACCTCAATATGTTGGTGAACCACCAAATGATGCCCAAGGTCAAGTTCTCCCCCTCGAGCAAGTTCAAGATCAAGAGCAAACTCAAGATCTTGAACAAGCTCAAGATGGCGCTCAAGATAATCAAGCTAACCCTCCTCCTTCCACATCCGAGGAAGAATTAGAGTGTCGTGCCGTGAAGATTGCTTCCAAGCTCACCACCAAAGGTCATCTCATGGAGAATGTGGTTGGAAGCCTAAGAAAGGGGGTAAGTACTCGTAGACAATTAGCAAACTATTGTGAGAATCATGTGTTTGTCTCTTGTGTTGAACCCCAAAAGGTCTTTGAGGCGCTCGAAGATCCGGATTGGCTCAATGCCATGCATGAAGAACTCAACAACTTCGAGTACAGCAAGGTGTGGAGATTGGTGCCGAGGCCGTCGGGGAACCACAACGTCATTGGAACCAAGTGGATATTCAAGAACAAGCAAGATGCTCATGGGAACATCATTCGCAACAAGGCAAGATTGGTAGCACAACGCTACTCCCAAGTAGAGGGTATCGACTACAGTGAAACCTTTTCTCCCGTTGCTTGCCTTGAATCCATTCATTTGTTGATTGCTTAAGCTTCCCATGACAACTTTAAGTTACAACAAATGGATGTGAAGTGCTTTTTCTTAATGGTCCTATTAATGAGTTGGTTTATGTCAAGCAACCCCCCGGATTCGAGGATCCCTACTTCCCGGATCATGTGTATCAACTCGATAAGGCACTCTATGGCCTTAAACAAGCCCCACGTGCGTGGTATGACCACCTTACCGAGTTGTTACAAGATCATGGATTTGAGGTGGGGCAAATCGATCCCACTCTTTTTACTAAGAAGGTCAAAGGGGAGTTGTTTATATGCCAACTATATATCGATGATATTATCTTTAGTTCCCTAACGAAGCTTTCAATGAGGAATTTTCCGCTCTCATGACCTCTAAGTTCAATATGTCGTCGATGGGAGAGTTGAAGTTCTTCCTCGGTTTCGACATCAAGCAAAGAATAGAAGGTACTTTCATACATCAAGACAAATACACTCAAGACATGCTAAAGAGATTCAAGCTAAGCGATGTCAAGCCGGCTTCCACTCCAATGCCTACCAAGTGCCAACTTGACATTGATCCCAATGGTAAAGCGGTGGATCAAAAGGTATATTGCTCCATGATTGGCTCCTTGCTTTACCTTTATGCATCTAGACCGGATATCATGTTGAGTGTGGGAATGTGTGCACGGTTTCAAGTCGCACCGAAGGAAAACCACTATGTGGCGGTCAAGCGAATCTTTTGATATTTGGCTCATACCCCAAACTTTGGCTTATGGTACCCAAGAGGAGCAAACTTCAAGCTTGAAGGATATACGGATTCTGATTGGGCATGAGACAAAGTGGATAGGAAGTCCACTTCCAGAGGGTGCCAATTTCTTGGTTGCTCTTTGGTGAGTTGGTCTTCCAAGAAGCAAAGTTGTGTGTGTCTCTCGTCCACCAAAGCAGAATATGTGGCGGCCGGTAGTTGTTGTGCACAACTCTTATGGATGAGGCAAACTTTAAAGGAGTACAGGGTCAGTGACAAAGTGCCTCTTTGGTGTGATAATGAAAGTGCCATCAAGATTTCTCTCAACCCGGTGCAACATTTCAAGATGAAGCATATTGAGATTCGGTATCACTTCATCCGGGATCATATTAGGCGAGGGGAGATCGAGCTCAAGTATGTCCACACTCATGATAACCTTGCAGATATTTTCACGAAGCCCTTGGATGAAGCAAGATTTCGCGAGTTAAGGCATGAGCTAAATATCATTGATTCGAGCAATGTGACTTGAACCCTTGCACACCCCTCCTCATTCAACATGTTGTCTAGTTTAGGTGTAGGCATGGACATAGGGGGAGTGTTGTTCTCTCAATGAACTCTTCCTCCCCCCATTATGCATAAATTGATTATGTCCTTCCTTTTAACCATCTTCGATGGTTTTTGTGCTTCACGGATGAGTTTTGGTCATGGGCCCAAGGTTAAAATCTTCACGGCGCCATACCTCTTGACTCAAACATAGGTGGCCTCGGCCGCCGCCCTCTATTGAAGAGGTGTGTCTTGCCGTTGGTTTTCCATTTCCTTTTTGAGCTTAGCCGTGCTGTCTAGTGGCCTTGAGTTGCTGGGCGGTACTACCACTGGTGGTGTGCGGTACTACCGTTTATAAGCGGTACTACCGCCCATCAGCGCGGTACTACCGTTGTGGGGCGGGGTCAGGGGGTTATATCAGGGCAGGGGGAGGTTTCTTCTCCCCCATACACATTCGCTTCACCCCCTCGCTCCTCTTCGTCTCTCCAGCAACTGTTCGCCGCGGGAGGGCTCCGGCGGATCTCCTTCTCCGGGGCGACCCTCTCCATTCCTTTCGGTGGAGTCGATCCCCACCTCGTCCTCTTGCCATGGATGCCGGTATTGCCCGTGTTCCCTCTCTCTTCTTGTCTAGATTTCAAATCTAGCTTCTTAGGGGAAATAGTGGTTGCATCTCTAGATTTTTTGCTAAATATAGGCTTGAGTAGGATGGATAAGGCAACTAGACGGTTTGGATCAGTGTTTTGTAGGATTATTTTTGAATTTGGTAGGACGGTAGTGCCGGATCTGACCGTGGCAGTAGGATTATTTTTGAATTTGGTAGGACGCCTCGAGCGGTACTACCGCTCTCACTTGAGCGGTACTACCGCTTGTAGCGGTACTGCCGCCTTCAGGTCGCGGTACTACCGCTGCCTACCAAATTCCATCATGCTCCTGCCATTCAGTGATCCTTTTTGTTGAGTTTGGTGGCTTATGCTCGTTCTTTCTGGTTGTTTTGCGTGTTCTTGTGTTTGGTTCCAGGTGATGAACATCCTGAGCATCAAGCTCGCCTATCAACCCGGTCGTGCCACGTCAAAGCGTTACCGCATATCTGAGTCAGCAGGAGGTTCCTCAAGTGCTCCACCTCCACCTCAACTCAAGAAGAAGTCTGCTGTTAAGCCAAAGCCAACGTGCAAAATCGTGCCTCAAATGAATGCCAAGGAGTTCTGGGCAAGACGTCGCCGCAACCCTTATGAGGTAGACCAAGAGCCCACTTTGGTCAACCGTCCGTTCTGGAACAGGTTTCAGTTTGCCATATTCTTTGATGTGCTCAAGGCCAAGAAGAATCTCTATGTTGATGTGCGCTCCATCGACACGGACTATATGGAGAAGGATCCTGAGTACTTTGGTCAGATGTGCACTCAGCTGAACATTCTCAGAATCATGCAATTCAACAAGGACTATGATGCAGATATTGTGGCTCAATTCTATGCCACTGTCCATCTAGGGACTGACGAGGATAGGACTCTGACTTGGATGACCAATGGCAAGTTGCTTTCTATCAAGTGGAAGGCATTCATGGAGTTACTTGGGGTGGAAGATCATGGGCTTGCGTATCCTGTCGGCTTTCGCCCTCACCGCAACACAACCTCCACTCACAAGCAAGCTCTCTGGCCCTACTGCACGCTGAAGATCAACCCTGAGACTAAGAAGGAAACTCATGAGCTGCCTGCCTTTCTGGACATTCTTCACCGTGTCTTCCGTGGGACTCTTTTCCCTCGCATCGGGAATCTGGGTATGGTTCATTCTTATCTCGTGGACATGCTTCTCTTCTGCCAGCGTGAGAAGGAAGAAAACACTGGCGAGTCCCTAGACATCTCTCATGTTATGTGGTCTGAGCTCGTATCTGCTATCTTCGAGCGCAAGTGCCCGATTTATGGTCCGTTTATCATGTTGCTTATTGAGAAGGCCTGGGATCATGTCTTTCCCAAGGTTATGCTAGAGACTGGAGAGTTGGTGCCTCATGAGATCAAGCGTCTGAGGAAGAAGGACAACTGGGGCACTCAGGTCCCTAAATCTGGGGATACATCATCTGCTGCTACCATGGAGACTGAGGAGGAGGCTGAGGCTGAGGATGATGATGACTATTAGCCTTCTGGGGCAGAGCCCTCTTGGGCAAAGAAGCTCAAGCTCAAGATGAAGAAGTTGTTCTGCATGGAGTCTCACGGTCAGTACATGACTGATGTGGCTGAGAAGAAGGCCAGGGGACGTCACAAGGAGCTCACGCGTCAGTTGGGTGCCACTGTTACCAGTGGTTCTGAGGACCAGCTTACTGAGGAGGAGGAGTGGATTCAGCAGCACTGCCCATGGACAGATTTTGATGCCGAGCAGTTCCCGACCGACGACGGCGGTGAAGACGATCCCGCTGGGATCTGATGTTCGCGACCCTTGCTATCACCTGGAGCCATAGCAACACTCCCTCTCTTTTTGGTGTCTCGATGCCAAAGGGGGAGAGAGTTTAGGGATTTGTGTTGTTGTCTTTATCTGTTTCGCGAGTGTGTCTTCTTTGTGGTGTGTTTTCTCGCCATTTGCTTTGTTTGGTTTTGTGTCAGTGAGACCTAAGTTCCAGACATATGGCGTGAGACATATACTACCTTATCTTTAGATTATCATTATCTATGTCTATCTAGTCCTTCGGTATCTTATGAGTTGCTTGCGTATCCTGTTATATACTTTGCTCTCATATTTCCTGCTTAGGTTGTTGGTATCTAATTTAGGGGGAGTGTTGATCCTAGTATGTGTGCCGTGCAGTCCAAAGCACTTATCTAGATAGCACACATCTAGGGGGAGCCCATCTACATTTTAGGGTTGTGGGGTTTGCGCATATCATATGTCTTTTTCCCATTGTGCAAATCCCGTATTGTCATCATTCCACCAAAAAGGGGGAGATTGTAAGGGCATATTTATCCCAAGGTGTTTTGGTGATTGATGACAATGCTTTTGCGGACTAATCATGTGCGTTAAGTTTTTCACAGATTCATCCTTTGGCACGAGACGATTCCCTCCCCTCGATGTTTTATTCAAGACGGTGTAGCTCTTTCGTTTCTATGTTGGTGGACTAGTTTCGTAGGAGTCTCCGTACTATCAAGAGGGGATCCGCTTTGGTAAGGCTAGGGTGGAATCAACACGTACACATCTTTATCACCCCCGCTTTTCCTTTCCGCTTCAATGGAGTTCCCTTTCCTCTCCTAGCTTGCTCTGACTGGTCCCAGTGGTAGTACCGCGGTCCTCAGCAGTAGTCCCGCCAAAGCACATCAAGCGGTAGTACCGCTTGCTGTCTTCGGCCGTAGTACCGCTGAGGCTCCGGGCTACTACCGCCTCGACTCGAGTCCTCTGTTTCTCGTGTCGGGTTGTGCGGCAGTAGTGGCGGTAGTACCATCCTTACCTCTGCGGCAGTACCACCCTTACCTCCGCGGCAGTACCGCTTTGGTCCCAGGTCCCTGCTCCCCTCTTATGCACGGCAGTACCGCTGGGTGGGGACGGTAGTCCGCTTGCTCAGCGGTAGTACCGCCCGCCCAAGCGGTAGTACCGCTCTGTGCGGGGCTGCTTGGGGGGGGGGTAACGGTTGGATTGTTCCCCCCACTATATAAAGGGATCTTCATCCCCAAAGTTGACTCACCTCTTCCCCCAAAAAGCTCCATTGTTGCTCCAACTCCATTTTCGCCCGATCTCTCTTCCTAGACAATCAAACTTGTCGATTTTCTTGGGATAGGTTGAGAAGGCCCCGATCTACACTTCCACCAAGAGAAATTTGATTCCCCCACTAATCCCTAGCGGATCTTGTTACTCTTGGGTGTTTGAGCACCCTAGACGGTTGAGGTCACCTCGGAGTCATAGTCCATTGTGGTGAAGCTTTGTGCTGTCGTTGGGATCCTCCAATTAAGTTGTGGAGATAGCCCCAACCTTGTTTGTAAAGGTCCGGTCACTGCCTTCAAGGGCACCAATAGTGGAATCACGACATCTCGCATTGTGTGAGGGCGTGAGGAGAATACGGTGTCCCTAGTGGCTTCTTGGGGAGAATTGTGCCTCCACACCGCTCTAACGGAGACGTACTTCCCTTTAAAAGGAAGGAACTTCGGTAACACATCCTCGTCTCCATCGGCTCCACTCTTGGTTATCTCGCGCCTTTACTTGTGCAAGCTATTTGTGTTGTATCCCTTGCTTGCTCGTGCACTTATTGTTGTTGCATAATATAGGTTGTTCACCTAGTTGCATATTTAGACAACCTACTTTGATGCAAAGTTTAATTTGGTAAAGAAAAGCTAAAAATTGTTAGTTGCCTATTCACCCCCCCTCTAGTCAACTATATCGATTCTTTCAAGTATGATGGTGGAGGTTGTGTGGAGAAGACAAAAAGGGAGAAAGTCTCACATCAACGCGGCTAATCAACGGGCTATGGAGATGCCCATCAATTGATGTCAATGCGAGGAGAAGGGATTGCCATGCAATGGATGCACTAAGAGCTATAAGTGTATGAAAGCTCAAACTGGAAACTAAGTGGGTGTGCATCCAACTTGTTTGCTCATGAAGACCTAGGGCATTTGAGGAAGCCCATCGTTGGAATATACAAGCCAAGTTCTACAATGAAAATTCTCACTAGTATGTGAAAGTGATAACTCAAGAGACTCTCTATATGAAGAACATGGTGCCACCTTGAAGCACAAGTGTGGTAAAAGGATAGTAACATTGCCCCTTTTTTCTTTTTCTTTTTTTTGTGGGCTTTTTTGGCCCCCTTTTTTTATTTAGGCTTCTTTGGCCTCTCCTTTTTTATATATTTTTATATTTTTTACAGGGCAATGCTCTATAATGATGATCATCACACTTTTATTTACTTACAACTCAATATTACAACTCGATACTAGAACAAAGATATGACTCTATATGAATGCCTCCGGCGGTGTACCGGGATGTGCAATGATCTAGCATAGCAAAGATATCAAAAAACGGACAAGCCTTGAAAACATGATGCTAACTATCTTACGATCATGCAAGGCAATATGACAATGAATGCTCAAGTCATGTATATGATGATGATGGAAGTTGCATGGCAATATATCTCGGAATGGCTATGGAAATTCCATGATAGGTAGGTATGGTGGCTATTTTGAGGAAGATATAAGGAGGCTTATGTGTGATAGAGCGTATCGTATCACGTTGCTTGGATGCACCGGCAAAGTTTGCACCAACTCTCGAGGTGAGAAAAGGGAATGCACAGTACCGAAGAGGCTAGCAACGATGGAAAGGTGAGAGTGCATATAATCCATGGACTCGAGATTAGTAATAAAGAACTCACATACTTAATGCAAAAATCTATTAGTCATCAAAACAAAGTACTACGCGCATGCTCCTCGGGGGATAGATTGGTAGGAAAAGACCATCGCTCGTCCCCGACCGCCATTCATAAGGAAGACAATCAATAAATACCTCATGCTCCAACTTCGTTACACAACGGTTCACCATACGTGCATGCTACAGGAATCACAAACTTCAACACAAGTATTTCTACAATCCACAACTACCCACTAGCATGACTCTAATATCACCACCTTTATATCGCAAAACTATTGCAAGGAATCAAACATATCATATTCAGGATCTACAAGTTTATGTAGGATTTTATGACTAACCATGTGAATGACCAATTCCTGTCATCTCTCTAAATAGATATAAGTGAAGCAAGAGAGTTTAATTCTTTCTACAAAAGATATGCCCACGCTCTAACAAATATAAGTGAAGCAAAAGAGCATTCTACAAATGGTGGTTTTCTATGTGAAGGGAAACAGGCAATCCAAACTTCAAAAGATATAACTGAAGCTCATGAAGCATTCTATAAAGCCATACTCAAAAGATTTAAGTGAAGTGCAATGAGCATTCTATAAATCAACCAAGGACTATCTCATACCATCATGGTGCATAAAAGAAAAGTGAAACCTAAATGCAAAAGATGCTCCAAGATTTGCACATATCGCATGAACGAAACGAATCCGAAAACATACCGATACTTGTTGAAGAAAGAGGGGATGCCTTCCGGGGCATCCCCAAGCTTAGGTGCTTGAGTCTCCTTGAATATTTACTTGTGATGCCTTGGGAATTTCCAAGCTTGGTCTCTTGCCTCTCCTCCTTTTCCTCATATCGAGACCTCCTCGATCAAACACTTCATCCACACAAAACTTCAACAGAAAACTCGGTAAGATCCGTTAGTATAATAAAGCAAATCACTACTCTAAGTACTGTTGCAAACCAATTCATATTTTGTCTTTGCATTTTGTATACTGTAATATAGCTTTTCCATGGCTTAATCCACTGATAAAAATTGATAGTTTCATCAAAACAAGCAAACTATGCATCAAAAACAGAATCTGTCAAAAACAGAACAATCTGTAGCAATCTGAACATTCACCATACTTATGTTACCCCAAAAATTCTACCAAAATTAGGAAAAACAAAAAATTTGTACACAAAGACATTGCAAAAATAATTGAACCATTTGACGTTCCAGTAAAAAATGTAAAATCACGCACTACAGCCAAAGTTTCTGTCCTGCACCTTACAAACCAACAAGCATTGTAAACATCCTAAAGGCAAACCTTGGCACATTATTTTTATAATACAATGGAATTGTACAAGGGGATAATTATTTTTGATGAAAAGTTTCTGTAGTTAAGATTCACAAAGTTTCCGTGAGCATGAACAAAGTTCAAGGAGCTCTCCCACTTCAACAATGCTTGTCTCTCTTACTTTCACTTTCCTTTTTGAAAAGTTTTGGGTTCCCCTCTTTATTTTTTTGTTTTTAAACTATATAAAGGCACTCAACAGAAATAAATGACTCTCTCAAACTTCCGGGTTGTCTCCCTGGCAGCGCTTTCTTTAAACCATTAAGCTAGGCATATAGTGCTCAAGTAATGGATCCACCTGGATCCCAAGCTATATCAAAGCCAATTTTAATTAACAATGATTTGTAATTTTGTAGTGAGCACAAAGTAACATGTATCATGCAACAACGAAGTCTAACTCTCTTCCTATGCATCGGCATGTCATAAAAGAACAATTCATGCACACCAAGTAAAGGCCAATGCATAGTATAAGCAGTTTCTTGCAATTCTATCATATTAAAAACATAGAGAGGTGGGGATATAGTTCCTCTCTCATAATAATTGCAAGTAGGAGTAGCAAGCACATGCATATTATATCTATCAAAATTATCATGTGCAATGGTAAAAGGCAACCCATCAATATAATCCTTAATAAGCACAAACTTTTCTGATATAGTGTAGTTTGGAGAATTCAAAAAGATAATAGGAATATCATGCATGGGTGCAATATCAACAATTTCATGTTTAACATAAGGAACTATAGCAAGTTCATCTCCACAAGCATAATTCATATTGGCATCTTGGCCACAAGCATAGCAAGCATCATCAAAAAGGGATATTTCAAGAGAATCAATGGGATCATAATAATCATCATAGCAATCATCCTTCGGTAAGCACAAAGGGAAATTAAACAATGTATGGGTTGAAGAGTTACTCTCTTTAGAAGGTGGGCACGGGTAGCTAATCCGCTCTTCCTCCTTTTGTTCTTCGCTCTCCTCATCATCTTTTTCATCCAATGAGCTCACAGTTTCATCAATTTCTTTTTCCATAGACTCCTGCAAAATATTAGTCTCTTCTTGGATAGCGGAGGAGTCCTCAATATATGGTTTAACATAGGCATTAGAAGCACATAACAATATTTAAGTATGGCAAAATTTCAGATTTGTAAAGAGTGGCATCATACGTTTCAATCAAAGAAGCAATTTCATAAGCACCCTTAAAAGCAACAAATTCTTCAATTTGTTGAACATCATAGTAATTATAAACACCCTTATCATATGAAGATACAATTCCATTATCACTAAACTCACATTGGTAGGGAAGGTGTTTCTTAGGGTTTTCAGAACAACAAGTAATATCATATATTTCACATAAATTCCAAGCATAGCATTGCAAATGATGAATTTGATCCAGTAAAAGTTTCCCTTTTTCAGATATACGGTGTCGCACATAACAAGCATGCTCATCTAAAGATTTTCCCTCAACTAAGCTAGTTGGGGTTTCAGCACGAGCACAAAGGGATCGAAGATCATCCAAGTAAAAAGCTTCAGGAGCAAATAAAAATTACTTAGTGATAAGGCAAACAAGCACACACGAGAATATTCACCCCACGCTATGACTCCCCGGCAACGGCGCCAGAAAAAGGTACCCGACAAGTGTAGGGGATCAATTGTAGCCTCTTTCGATAAGTAAGAGTGTCGAACCCAACGAGGAGCTAAAGGTAGAACAAATATTCCCTCAAGTTCTATTGACCACTGATACAACTCTACGTACGCTTAGCGTTCGCTTTACCTAGAACAAGTACGAAACTAGAAGTACTTTGTAGGTGTGATAGGATAGGTTTGCAAGAATATAAAGAGCACGTAAATATAAACTAGGGGTTGTTTAGATAAAGAAGCAATAAATTAAATATAGCGAGTGTGGAAAAGTGGTGGTAGGAGTTGTGAAATTGTCCCTAAGCAATTGACTACTTTACTAGACCGATAGCAAGTTTTATGTGGGAGAGGCATAAGCTAACATACTTTCTCTTCTTGGATCATATGCACTTATGATTGGAACTCTAGCAAGCATCCGCAACTACTAAAGATCATTAAGGTAAAACCAAACCATAGCATTAAAGCATCAAGTCCCCTTTATCCCATACGCCACAACCCCCTTACTCAGGTTTATGCTTCTGTCACTCAAGCAACCCACTATAAGCGAATCATGAACGTATTGCAACACCCTACAGTGGAAATCCCTCACGCTTGCGCGACACGGAGGGCACAATAGGACAACAACGTAACCACAAGAAAATTAAACCAATCATAGCAATTCACCAATCACCGGTAGGACAACGAAAATCTAGCTACTCAGACATCATAGGATGGCAACACATCATTGGATAATAATATGAAGCATAAAGCACCATGTTCAAGTAGAGAGTACAGCGGGTTGCGGGAGGGTGAACCGCTGAATATAGATGGGAGAAGGTGATGAAGATGTTGGTGAAGATGATGAAGGTGTTGGTGTAGATCGCAGTGATGATGATGGCCCCCGGCGGCATTCCAGCGCCACCGGAAGCAAGGGGGAGAGAGCCCCCCTTCTTCTTCTTCTTCTTCTTCTTCTTCCTTGACCTTCTCCCTGGATGGGAGAAGGGTTTTCCCTTTTGTCCATGGTCTCCATAGCGTGGGAGGGGCGAGAGCTCCTCCGAGATTGGATCGGTCTCTCTATCTCTCTCTGTTTCTGCGTTCTGAGATTCTGCCCTTTTACCATTTCTTTTATATCCGGAGATCCGTAACTCCAATTGGGTTGAAACCTTTGCCCAGATTTTTCTCTGAAAATTAGCTTTCTTGCGGCAAAAGAAGAGCGTCAACCGCCTTACGGGTTGCCCATGAGGGTCAGGGGCGCGCTCCCTGCCTTGTGGCCCCCTCGGGCACCGTCTCGCGTTGATTTTACTTACCAAAAATCATAAATATTCCAAAAATATTCTCCGTCCGTTTTTATCCCATTTGGACTCCGTTTGATATTGGGTTCTGCGAAACATAAAATATGCAACAAACAGGAAGGCACTGGATCAATATGGTAGTCCCAAAAATAGTATAAAAAGTTGCCAAAAGTATATGATAGTTGAATAATATTGGCATGGAACAATAAAAAACTATTAATATGACGGAGACGTATCAATGTGTGGGACTATTTCATTCTGGCTTCGGCGCAGATATTGGAGAGAGGGAGAGGCGACGGCGTGGGCGGCTTGTCCCTTCCTTCCGCGCCTTCTGGCCCGCTGAGAACGTGCAGTGCATTAAAGCTTTAATTCATAGGCCTCATTGGAATTGAACCTCAACCTTCAGATCCCTGAAATTGATACCTTGCATTCCGTAATCCCGGTCTTATTTCGACATTCGACCAGTTTAGTAAGGAGCAACGAGCAGAAAAAACCAATGAACTAATCACACTATGGGAATACATGTCGGTGGTGAACAGGAAGATTGTTCAAGGAACATGCCTCCGGCGACCGCGCCATTTGCGCTGAGAATAGCTTTGGCGTCCACAGCACCATCTCCACGAATAGCGGACAAGGACGAGCACATGAGCACGTCCTCCCGCGACGCCCACTCCCTACAACCCCATGCTCGCGCATGGCCACCTCGATCCAACCTGTCCGGCAGCCGCATCGGCTCGTTTGCGGTCACCAATACCGGGTCATGCCACCCAGAGGAACTGCACGCCGCTGCCGGCGATGACCCACGTAACGCCGTCTCCAACAGGGCCCGCGGTGACTTGCACGCCAGGCCACCGAAGGTCATGTACGCACCGATACCGTAGGCTGCATCCAGCCACTCCAAGTGGCTCCGGTTCTGCCGCAGCAGGCTGCTGGCGGCGGCGGCGGGCCGATGTCACCCTTGCGCATGTACCTGTCTCGCGTAAGGTCGTGTTCCCCAGTCCAGGACAGGCCCGTCGGGTTCACACCGGGCCGCGTAGTTGCTTCGCAATCTTGGGGTGAGGAAGTTGCCTTCTGTGACACACTGCCACCACTGATGTTGTATCACGAGATTGGGATAGATGATACATATCACATGTGTGCCAATGTAGTCAGCCACAGTAACAAGTGACCCGATCAGGAATGCCTTTTTCTTGGTGTGCCAAACTGATCCAGGGTTGATATTGACTGGGATATGTGAGTATAGGGTATCGATTTCAGAGATTGAGAAGTTAGGGTTTGATTTCGATGAAGTATATGAATTCAAGGTTTACAATAGACTTCACTCCAGAAAGGATGAACTGGTCCCGAGCTCCTTCCTCCAATCCATTGCACTACCTCTCTTCCTGCTCCTTCCCCTCCTCCTTCTCATCCCATCCTATATATTTTCTATTTGTTTTTGTAATTATACACCAATTATACTCCATGGTGCTTGCACGCCCATGGATCTGGAAGTAGACATTTTAGTGCTTTCCCTATTCCATTATCTGCTCTCTTTTGTGCTAAGGGTACTGTTTTTCTGTATAGGGGATTAGGCTAGTTACACGGATTAAGAGTTCTGCTCTAAGATATATGTGCTAGAGAACTAATTACTTTGTACTCGACCGCTCTGCAGATGTTGAGGTGTGACCTGGAATGGTTGGCTTTGGGACTTTTGGTGGCAGTATATTCTTTGTGCCCTTGCCAGGAATATCTGATGTGGGTCATGACACAAGCAATTGTTGAGGTAAATCACTCTCTCGGGCTCAAAGAACACTTAGATTTTATAAATTGATTGCTTATATCATTGTCCAAAGCTGCGAAGCACCATGCTCGATTGGTGGACTGCCGCTTGAGAAGAAGCTTATTACTCTCTCTCTGCCTGTGTGCATTGTTTTTCTCTGGAATGTTTTTATATGTAGTCTGATTTATTCTTTTTTTATGTTGCTTGGTACTGTATGAGCATAACCTGGCACACTAATCTATCTTATTGTTAGAGTATCTTTATGGATGGATTTTCTTTAGTAGAATATATCTGCTAGATTCACTGCACTGTGTTTACGTTCACACTGATCGTAGCTGCAACTTAAGATCTACTTCCTCCGTCCCATAATATAAGATGTTTTTGCAAGCTATGTTAGCTTGCAAAAACATCTTATATTATGGGATGGAGGGAGTAATTGGCCAAGATAATTCCGAGGACCTAGCACAGGGTGCAGTTTTTATTATTGTGCTAAAAAATGTTGGTGCCATGCAAATTAGGCCAACGCGTCGGTCTTGAACTCAAGTGATCTTTGCTCGCCTTACTCTCATCTACTTTTAAAATCAACTTCAATGATATTGATAGGTTAAGGGGTCATTCATCAGGAGAGGTGTTGGAGCGGAATCCCATGTGTAGCTACTGTTGCCCCATCAATTATGTACTCCCTCCGTTGCAAAATAGAAGATCCAACTTTGTACTAAAGTTAGTATAAAGTTGAGTCATCTATTTTGGAACGGAGGGAGTAGTTGCCTCTTTCTGAACATTGCTTAGTTCCAACGAGGATCTATTAGTAGTGCTGAATCCATTCCAAAAACAACAGCATTGATCAGTTTCTTAATTTTGTGTAATGTTTTCACTTAAGGACCAGAAAACTGAATCTCGACACAATGACATACTTCGCCGGCTTAAAGTTTCGGAAAGTAGTGTCTACTCTCGGGTGTACTACACCCGAGTTTGTCCAAAAATAAGTGGCTACTCTCAAATGTTTGAGGTTCTTGCAAATTTTATCCAAAAATAACATCCCTTGAGCTCTCAAAAAAATAGATAACAAAACCGCTCCTCAAAGTTTTGTGCACTGTTTGAGCAGCGATTTTTGTTTGTGTGAGCTCCTCGGATGTTATTTTTGGATTAAATTTGCCAGAACCTCTGACATTTGATAGAATTTGATGTCGCAAAATTTCAGATTCTTTGGATATAGTTTGATAGCGTTTTTTGAACTTTTGGGCAACTCGGGTGTAGTACACCCGAGAGTAGAAATTCCACTCTCGTTTCTTAACTATTCATACATTTGCATCTATGTTCCGTGTGCTCACTTCTACGTATAGGCAATTGCTTTAGAGTCGCTTAACTCGGCCATGGTTGATTGGGCATATAAATGAGTGTAAAATTGAGAGCATCCGCCGTTGAGAATGGTTAGCATCTACATTTTTAGTAGATTGGACGTGTCTTGGTTGATTGGACAGACAAACGAGTGTAAAATTTATGAGCATGATAAGTGGTCCACTTTGAAAAAAGTTGTATGATGTACTACTAATTAATATCTGAACATGCCACTCTGAATTCTGAAATGACCAGACATGATCTTTTGTTTGCAATGTATGCCGTTACTGAGTATTGTAGTTAAGCAGGTTGTAGTAATCTTACACTTTATATGGATGGTGTGCAAGTTAAAGGTCTGAAAAATATTGTGCTGAACTCTTATGTGTGGGTCAGGTTAAAGATCCCATGTTAGTTTGCTTGGTTTATGTTCAGAAGGGACAATACAATATTGTTTCAATCAAGTATTTATATATTCTGATTACTGCTTTATTATTTATCAACAGAGGCATGCTTTCTGTGTGCACTTCTTACTGAAGATGATCCTGTTGTTATTTGTTTGAGAAAAGGAAGAGATGGCCCGACGTCGACGTGCACTTATTAATTGAGTCGGGCTTTATATCCTCATATCTGCAGACATGCAATTTTTTCTATAATTATTCACCGGTGTAGTCTCTTGTTGTTAGATGATGCCTTATGTTATTATTCCAAGAATTAAAATCTGTGCACCTTCTCATGGCCTACTACTCCAGTATATGTGTGTATCACACATTAACACAGAGAATAGTATGATGGCCTTTTAACTGTTTAGTGAGCATGTTATCAGTTAACAGACTGCTCCTCCTTCTGATTTATGGCAGGGCGTAATGGCGGCACAGGCTCGCTCATACTCGCCGTCCTCACTACATCCGTCACTTTCAGTGCCTTCTCCCCCAATGCCCCCAAGGCCAAGGTCTGCACCTTTGTCATTTAGTTGTATTTTGGATAGCTCCTTTTTTCATTCTTGACAAACTACAGATAATTTTATTTATTTGGATATGCTAGATGCCTAGATGGTCGTTAACAGAAATCTCGATTTTTCAGGTACGCACATACAACAGGGGTTGCGATGAAAGATGTTTTTCCATCTAGCTCCTTTACTGGTTTGTATCAGGTGATGAAGATGACATACCTCTATTTGATTGATACAACTGGTTAGTACCTAGAGCTGCAGTTTCAACATTGCAATTCAAAATTAAAAGAGGAACCATTTTTTGTTTCCAATCTTGAGGTTTGTAGTCTGAATCAAAACTTTAAAGCAATAAGTAGGCTTACACTTGAGGTTTGTGTTTTTTTTTTTACTTTGAGGACCAAAGGAGGACAAGTGCATGCTAGAACCAGCGAAGGCACCGTCGCACTGATAGTCAAACCACCAAGGTACCAAAATGAACTGTGTATTGACTTCTCCAATTTTTCATTTGCTTTGGCTACAACACTTAATTATCATGACGACCAGGAGTCGAGGGCTGAACCTTGTGCTTCACATGGTGGAAGCAATTGAAAAAGATTAGGGTTGCTTGTTCCTAGGAGGTTACCATCGAGACACACGGGTCATCGATCACATGTTTTTTAAATGCGTCTTTAGAGAATAAGATGTCAGATTATGTTTCTTATAAATGTTTTACTTCCTTGACAATAACTCATTTTATTGTCTTTTGTATATGATATAACTATATTCCATTGTTATCATCTTTTTGTAGTTCCTACAATGTGCCAACTATAGTTTTTTGGATGAACCAGCTATCCATGCTATCTTTGTAAGAAAATCAGAAGATTTTGATCAATAGCTATGTATTTATATGACAATGATCATATAAACTTTTAGATAAGTATTCCCTTTCTTAACATGTGTAAAGTCACTCAAAAAGATGATCCAAAAAGCCATGAAGATAATAAAACGATGTTACAAATTACAGTTGATATTATATACTTATCTATGATTTAGTACCCCTAAAGTTATTGGAGAAATGCAAAGCGTTTCAAATAAGTCTGGGTCTAAACCTACAAGTGTGAATTGGTACTTGCCACTGCTTTTGTCGTGACGGCAGATATATATGGGTTGCTGTTAACAAACGTTGTTACAAGTACCATAGCCTAAGTGGGTGCTCAAATCTATCTGTACCAAGAAAGACAACCCTTATAAAAACACTAATGGTACAGATTTTGAAAGACAACTCTTTCTTAATTTTTCATATAAAATGGTTACAATTCATGCCATGTGTGCTTGCTACAACCTAAAGTTACTAACAAATTCAAATATTTCAAAGCACTCCTGGTTTTAAATGGGACTCTGCGCCATTTGGCGCAATGTCATCTACCCGATTCAAATATTTATGTGCATATGTTTGTAAACAACAAGCCTCTATTCGTTTTTCTATACAAAGGAGTTAGAATTGTTACCATACGGCTTGCCCACAGCTAAACCAACTAATACATGGATTTTTTTTTCAAAGCACACATGATGTTGGGTCTCTGCATCATTTCGCACAATGGGTCAACTATTTAACTAACTAGAGGCTTGTACTATTTGCATAGTGGGATAGTGGGGATGAACTATTTAGGTATTATAGATAACAAGCTTTGAAATTTCAAGTCAGAGAGTTCATATTTGAGCAGTACATTTCTGTCTTGAAAGTTATTTTAGAATTAATATTTCTCCATACTATGCATTTTATTCCTTAAGTGAAAATATCAATATGCATGTACGACATTACGGGGTCATGCTCAAGGTCAGAACTTCAAGTAAGTAGCACTAAATGATGTTTTATCAAAGTTAAAGAGAATTTTCATTATGTCCCATACGTTACATATATGTTTGTTTGCATGCTATCTATACTACGTAAGCTAACTTTTGTTCACGTACAAATAGTATAGATCAGTATATATAAACATTATAAAAGGGGATTATACTAACCTTGGAAGTACACTAGACAGGAAACAGAAAAGATATAGTTTTACTGGCAAAATAATTGTACTTTCTAACGAATGCCAAATTGTTTCAAGTTTCAATCTTTTTGTTTTGTAGTTTGATTGTAAAATTAACTGTAACTGGGATGTCAGGATGTTACTATTATTTTGTATTATGATTTATAGAGCCTGAGCATGCGCATGCATAAGGTTTGAAGCATCCATCTGTCGTAAATTTCAATTATTGTCCTTAAAGACCATGATCAAAAGATACATGTGACATCAATAAATCAATGTTTGAGTAAAATGCACAGAACCACCATATTCATTTCACAATTAGCATAAAACCACCAATTTTACGATTCGTGATATTTTGCATCGAACCGAATTTCTGACAGTGGTAATAAACATTGAGCTACATTCTGAGCATGTTTTGATGTGGTTGATCCCTTGCGAGCCGACAGCGGTGACGTCGCGGCTTTAACGACCGTTGACTCCTCCATCCGAAGCGATTGGGCCGAGCGCTCCCTTATTCACTCCCCTCCCTCGCTATCCCTCTCCTCTCTCTCGCGTGGCATGACAGTGGCGGGTTTTGTTGAAGGCGGCTTTGGATCCATCAACGAGGGCATGGTGGGGACAGAGCATGAAGTATGGCTGGACGACATGGCAGGAGGCACCCATGGCGAGGAGGAATATTGTCGCGGCAGCAGCATATTCTGTTAATCGTAGCCATTGTCGGCGGCGACAAATGCCTCCCGAGGGGGGGTGGTCGATCCACCCACTGCAAAATTTCCCCATACGTGAGCTACATGCCTGAATCTATATCCATTTCACAGCTGGAATTTTAGGGTTCCAGATTTGGAAACTATGGTTTGTTGATTTAGGGTTGCAGATGTTTCTGAAACTCAAATTAACCGAATGCTGCTATTTAACTGAATTAACTGAAGTATTGAATTTAGGGTTGTGAATTAACTGAATGTTTATGTCTTGTTTGACTGAATTTTAGGGTTTTGAATTAACTGAATTTGAATGTTCCTATCATGTTTGACTGAATTTATGGTTCCGGAAATAGAGCTGGCTCGTTGTTCTACTCCCTCCGTCCGAAATTTCTTGTCTTAGATTTGTCTAGATACATATGTATCTAATACTAAAACGTGACTTGATACATCCGTATTTAGACAAATTCAAGACAAGGATTTTGGGACGGAGGGAGTATTTTTTTTTATAAATAATACTCTCTCCATTCCAAATTACTTGTCAACACGTAATTTGGGACGCAGATTGCATTAGTTAATAAGAGCAACTCTGTCATCTAGAGGAACGAACGGTAGTTTGGTTAGGATCGGGGCCTGACGAAATCTT
>JAHHZJ010003304.1:0-28135 GCA_021437245.1 Aegilops speltoides
TGGAAAAGCCGAGCAATTCATCAAACTTGCTATCAAGCTTTGTTTCAAATGTCTTCTCAATGCCATCTATCTTCTCCATGGCCTTGTCAAATCTTTTACCACATCTTGCACCTTGTCCAATCATCATTTCTTGAAACTTATCATGTAGCTGTTTGTTTTTGGTTCTCCCAATCAGTCTCATCGGCCTGTGTTCCTGCCATGGTTAGCAGCAAGAGAAACACACAAGAATATGATCCTCTAGACTACTAGGAGGTGGTGGTGGTGGTGTGGTGGTACAAATCCGTGAAGCAAATCTCAAATTCTTACGGTTCTTACCACGGAGTGGTGATCGGCAACCGTTAGTCAAAACTCCAAAGCTTGGCTATAGCGATTGGGAGAATCAAACGCACGACGAGATGTATGTGGAGCTGGGAAGGCTTATAATATGGTAGCAAAAGGGTTAAAATAATCAAATCAGAGATGCAAAGTTGAATAAACGCCAACGAGCGATCGGTTGGTCCTAGGCTGAACCGTGCTAGAGCGCGAGCCTAGAACACTAACAAAATCACGACGCTGCCGTAAACAAAGGAAAAGCACACTCTGAATTTTTTTCGCCTCGATACCACTTGATAGGGCGAGGTGTCCCGTCTTCATGAGATGGTGGATTTCGCTTGGTGGAAGTCGACTTTGACGATCCGACTTACGGGCGAGCGCCGCACTTAGCAATCGCTAAACCAACTCCGGAGGTTATTGACCACGCGAACACGATCAACCGACCACGAGGGTCTATTTCCGCGACAAACGAAGAACAAGCAAGCTGAGATTGCAACGGATATTGCGAATATAAGATGAAAACTTTATTGATCAAGGTGGGGTTCTGGCGCCTTTGTCCGGTCGTTGAACACAAAGGCACCCGGTTGCAGCTATGGCAACTTTTGATCTAAACAAAACCCAAGTCTAAACGGTGCCCTAAGGGCTGTATATATGGAGGAAGAGGGGTGAATTTCGTGGCCCTTGGTGGAGGGTCCAAACTAACCCTATCTCTTGTTTCCCCACACATACGGACTCTAAAATAGCCTATACTAATGTATTTCAAAATTACATGGGCCTGGCCCAATAATAAGGTGACGAACACCTAGAATAGCCTATGGACGAATATTATGAAGTGGCATCTTGTATATTTCGTCCAAGGCTTCATGCACTTTATGGTGGCTTCAAAGTCCTGAAATCATCACTTGTAACTCCGTTCTTGATCCCTTGCGCATGCCATCAACTCCATGTGTGTTCTTGCTCCAATGTTCATCCTTCTCCAAGCTAGGCCCTTCATTGTAAGCAAAACAAATGTATCCATTTTAGGCAGCATCATATTCTCATGAACATTAGAATCATTACCAAGAACGAAAGTACCGTAATTTAGTTGGCGGCGTGAGCTCTAGTAATTGGTCCAAATGTATAGCAGGGGCTGTGGGTGTAACAATGGTATTGATGTCCTCATCATTTTTTACGGCGACAACAACTCGAATTAATCATCATAGTAGTACTATCATACATGATACACCATGTGGTATCGCAGCTTAACCAAAAAGGTACACCTGGTTCATATAAGTTTTTATAAATTGTGATGAGAAAAAGGAACATGTATACACAAAAGGTTCACATAGATTTGGTTATTTTTAACAACAACAATCATTTCTACACTATATATAGGCAATGGGGAACCTAGCCACCCTAGCTACACTCCGAATTTGGTTGAATAATGCCCTTTGGTTCCAAATTACCAAGCACATTAGGTTTTGTTAGGACAAGTTTTGACCAAAAACTACTTATTGATCTATAGTACTCTCTCCCAAAATAACGTCTCAAGCTTAGTCCAATTTTATACTAAAGCTAGTACAAAATTGAGACACTTATTTTGGGACGGAGGGACTATGTGAATAAAGTTGATGTCATTACCTTCGTATCCAAAAGTAATTGGTTGTTATTTTACATCATCAAGTTAGATCCCAAATATATAATTGTTTTATCAAACCTAGTATATTTGGACATTTATTCGAACAAAGAGATTATCAATGTATGATCATTTGTGCTTTACACTTACTATATGACTTAAAGGTTGTAACTAGGCGGTAGACACCATCAACCATCTCAAATTGATAACATGAGACTTAAAATATGTAGCTCAAATTCTTCTTTTAGGAAGTGTTAAATAATTTTAACTTATGGTAACCCGTGTACAAAACTTTACATATAATATTTTTCTTAGCTTGCAAATTATCATAAGTTCTTACCTCGAAAGAAATAATAGTTTCTTACCAAATTTCATATGGCTGTTTCGCATGCATGAATACTTTCACAATTCCTTCAACTTTTTTTGCAAAAGGAGCGATCTATTATAAATATTCATTGGAAGTACCAAACACCTCAATCATAGTAAAATTGCATTAATGTCCATGGACCATCGGACGACCATCGTCGTCAAAACGAAACCATCGGTCGCAAGTCGCCGCTCCCATAGCGGAGTCGACCGACCTTATCGATGACAAAGAAAGTCTTCATCGATGTGCCCCTAGGACCAGCACACCGGTCCGTGGTCATCGCCGCTGAATCCTTGATTCGACTTGAAGAATCCGGCACCAATCTCGAGTCGGCACGCACGACGAAAAACCTATCCCCGTCGCCCAGGAGTGCGGGAATCTATCCGAGATTCGCCTAATCCGTTCCGGTGACGAACTTGAGGGGATCGAAACTCGAAAGATGACGAAGAAGAAGCCCCATCCGTCCGAGTCGTCTTTGCGGACTAAATCCTAACCTATCTACTAGCAAGTCAAGCAACAGGATATCATTCTAGTGGTATCATGTGCATACATACCGGCCAACCATCTACTCTTTTTACAAGAATTGTTGCAAAAAAGACAACGTTTATCGATCAAAAAGAAACTAATCCGAAATAATGCCATGTGTTGTGGTCGATTTGGAAGATGCGGATAATGCATGCTTTTATTATAATCCAGTTGTTATTACTAACTGGTGGGTCACACAGTTAACGATCATTTTGGACGACTTAAATGTATGTATGCCGACTTTAGGCTAGTCATGGTGGGAAGTAATTTAGACTAATAACATGCATATGTTACCACCTTCGTAGTGAGTAGTAATATAAGCGAGGCAAGGGCTTGCATAATGGCGCAGGTAATTAATATTGTAGTAGTAAGTACAGGTTTTCCTTATAGTTAGGGCTGCTTCATGAGGCATTCCGGTACTTGGTTAAACCTCGTTCACTATCTTCGATGCGGATGATCTTTTCTGGGCGTGGCATCTATGGGACATAGTTTTAGCGCCTTGGTCGGGCGGTGAGGCGGCGACAACGGCCTACATTTGGAATAATCACCCCATCATCGCCCGAGGTGCGCCTAGATTCAGCCGGCGCTAGTGGTCATTGATTTGTTTGTAGGTCCTCCGGTCTTTGTTTTTCTTCATCGCGGAGGTTGTTCCATGTGTTGGCCAAAGTCTTAGCACGACGATTTTTGTCTATCAACTAGCCTGGCTCCGGTGAGGAAGTGGTAACGTGCTTCGACTCATTCCGGCAGGTTTAAAGCTTAGTTGGTCCATGGTGTTTTGATGTGTGCCAAAGGTCTTAGCATGCCGATTTTTTGGACAAACAAGGTTAGCCTTTGGCCCGGTGAGGAAGGGTAACGTTTTTCGACTCATTCCGGTCGTGTTAAAGCGGTGGTCCATAGACCTGCCTGTAATCTTTGTTCTAGGACTCTTTGTCTGATGTCCTTGATTATTAATAGAACAGGACTTTTCCATATAGAGAAGAGACAAACCAGGCGCCATTAGTTGGAGAGTCACTTGCTCAATCAAGGAGGGCTAGAGGCAGGTATCAACCGCCTTAAGAAAGCAAGACAAGGGTCATGAAGATGCATCAAACCTTTGGGAAACGTAGTAATTTCAAAATTTTCCCACGCCAAAGATCATGGTGATGTATAGCAAGAGAGGGAGAGTGTTGTCCGACCCTCAGAACCAGCGGAGCGATCCCGTAGAGGAAGTAGTCGACGTTCCTCGCGATCCGACCGATCCCGGCGCCTATCCGGCGCCCCGAGTTCTTGACACACGACAGCTCGATGGCGCCCTCGACTCCGATCCAGCCGAGTGTCGAGGGAGAGTTTCCGACGACGGCGTGGTGGCGATCTTGATGTTTCACGGCCAGGCTCCTAAGCTTTGACGGTATAACCGAGGTGGAATATGGTGGAGGGGGCACCGCACCGGCTAAGGAACGATCTCACGATCAACTTGTGTGTCAAGGTGCCCCTGCCCCTGTATATAAAGGAGCAGGGGGGGGGCGGCCAAGAGGAGGCGCGGGGAGTCCTACTCCCTGGAGTAGGATTCCCCAATCCTAGTTGGACTAGGATTCCGGAGGGGAAAGAGAGAGGGGGGCCCTTCTCCTAGTCCTAATAGGACTAGGGAAGGGGGAGGCGCCCACCAGGGCTGGCCCTTCTCCTTTCCACTAAGGCCCATCGAGGCCCATTTACCTCCCGGGGTTCCGGTAACCTCCGGACTCAGAAATTTCCGTTTCCCAACCATTCAACTCCAAACATAGGCTTCCAATATATCAATCTTTATGTCTCGACCATTCGAGACTCCTCGTCATGTCCGTGATCACATCCGGGACTCAACTCCTTGGTACATCAAAATACATAAACTCATAATAACTGCCATCGAAACCTTGCTGCGGACCCTACGGTTCGAGAACAATGTAGACATGACCTAGAACTATTCACGGTCAATAACCAACAGCGGACCTGGATGCCCATATTGGTTCCTACATATTCTCGAAGATCTTTATCGGTCAGACCGCATAACAACATCGTTGTTCCCTTTGTCATCGGTATGTTACTTGCCCGAGATTCGATCGTCGGTATCCAATACCTAGTTCAATCTCGTTATCGGCAAGTCTCTTTACTCGTTCCGTAATACATCATCTCACAATTAACTCATTAGTTGTAGTGCTTGCAAGGCTTAAGTGATGTGCATTACCGAGGGGCCAGAGATACCTCTCGACAATCGGAGTGACAACACCTAATCTCAATCGCCAACCCAACATCCGCCTTTGGAGACACCTAGTACTCCTTTATAATCACCCGATTCCGGGCGTTTGGTAGCACCCAAAGTGTTCCTCCAGCAAACGGAGTTGCATAATCTCATAGTTACGGAACATGTATATGTCATGGATAAAAGCAGTAGCAACATACTAAACGATCGTGTGCTAAGCTAAGGGAATGGGTCATGTCAATCGAATCATTCTACTAATGATGTGACCTCATTAATCAAATAACAACTCCTTGTTTATGGTTAGAAACATAACCATCTTTGATTAACAAGCTAGTCTAGTAGAGGCATACTAGTGACATGTTGTTTTGTCTATGCATTCACACATGTATCATGTTTCCTTAAATACAATTCTAGCATGAATGATAAACATTTATCATGAAATAAGGAAATAAATAATAACTTTATTATTGCCTCTAGGGCATATTTCCTTACCTCCCACTTGCACTAGAGTCAATAATCTAGATCACATCACCATGTGATTAACATTCCAGTTCACATCATCATGTGATTAAATTAATAGTTCACATCGCCATGTGACCAACACCCAAAGGTTTTACTAGATTCAGTAATCTAGTTCACATCGCTATGTGATTAACACCCAAAGGTACTAAGGTGTGATCATGTTTTGCTTGTGAGAGAGTCTTAGTCAAGGGTCTTTCATATTTAGATCCGTTATGTATTTTGCAATTTTTCTATGTCTACAATGCTCGCAGGTTACTCTAGCTAATTGCTCCCACTTTCAATATGTATCTAGATCGAGACTTAGAGTCATCCGGATCGTGTCAAAACTTGCATCGATGTAACCCTTTACGTTAACCTTTTGTCACTTCCATAATCGAGAAACATATCCTTATTCCACTAAGGATAATTTTGACCGTCCAAAGGATCTACTCCTAGATCACTATTGTATTCCTTGAAACTTCGTGCAGGGTATACAATAGATCTGGTACCAAATGGCATACTTTATAGAAACTATGGCCAAGGCATAGTGAATGACTTTCATTCTCTTTCTATCTTCCTCGTGGTCGGGTTTTGAGTCTTACTCAATTTCACACCTTGTAACACGGCAAGAACTCTTTCTTATGTTTCATTTTGAACTACTTCAAAATCTTGTCAAGGTATGTACTCATTGAAAAAACTTATCAAGCATCTTGATCTATCTCTAAGATCTTGATGCTCAATATTAAGTAGCTTTACCGAGGTCTTTCTTTGAAAAACTCCTTTCAAAACACTTCTTTATGCTTTGCGAATAATTCTACATTATTTCCGATCTACAATATGTCATTCACATATACTTATCGAAATGTTGTAGTGCTCCCACTCACTTTTTAGTAAATAGAGCTTCACCGTAAGTCTATAAAACTATATGCTTTGATCAACTCATCAAAGTGTATATTCCAACTCCGAGATGCTTGCACCGGTCCATAGATGGATCGGAGCTTGCACACTTTGTTAGCTCCTTTGGATCGATAAAACCTTCGGTTGCATCATATACAACTCTTCCTCCTAAAACCCATTCAAATGCAGTTTTACATCCATTTGCCAAATTTCATAAATTGTGGCAATTGCTAACATGATTCGGACAGACTTAAGCATCGCTACAGTTGAGAAAAACTCATTGTAGTCAACACCTTGAACTTGTCAAAAACCTTTTGCAAAGTCGAGCTTTGTAGATAGTAACACTACTATCGTCTGCCTTCCTCTTGAAGATCCATTTATTTTCTATGGCTTGCCGATCATGGCAACGCCACCAAAGTCCACACTTTGTTCTCATACATGGATCTCATCTCAGATTTCATGGCCTCAAGCCATTTCGGAATCTGGGCTCATCATCGCTTCCTCATAGTTGTAGGTTCATCATGGTCTAGTTACATGACTTCGACAGGATTACCGACCACTTTGGTGCGGATCTCACCTGGTTTACTTACGAGATTCGGTAGTAACTTGATCGAAGTTACATGATCATCATCATTAGCTTCCTCACTAATTGGTGTAGTAGTCACGAACAGATTTCGTGATGAACTACTTTCCAATAAGGGAGAAGGTACAATTACCTCATCAAGTTCTACTTTCCTCCACTCACTTCTTTCGAGAAAACTCCTTTCTAGAAAGGATCCATTTATTAACAACGAATGTTTTGCCTTCGGATCGTGATAGAAGGTGTACCCAATAGTTTCCTTTGGGTATTCTATGAAGCGCATTCTCGATTTGGGTTCGATCTTATCAGGATGAAACTTTTTCACATAAGCATCGCCCCAAACTTTAAGAAACGACAACTTTGGTTTCTTGCTAAACCACAGTTCATATAGTGTCGCCTCAACGGATTTAGATGGTGCCCTATTTAACGTGAATGCAGTGTCTCTAATGCATGATCCCAAAACGATATTGGTAAATCGGTAAGAAACATCATAGATTGTACTATATCCAATAAAATACGGTTATGCGTCGGACACACCATTATGATGTGGTGTTCGTGGCATGAATTTGTGAAACTATTCCACATTGTTTTAATTGAAGACCAAACTCGAACTCAAATATTCATCTCCACGATCGGATCGCGAAACTTAATTTTCTTGTCACGATGATTTTCCACTTCACTCTGAAATTCTTTGAACATTTCAACTATTTCAGACTTATGTTTCATCAAGTAGATATACCCATATCTGCTCAAATCATCTTGTGAAGGTCGGAAAATAACGATACTTGCCACGAGCATCAACACTCATTGGATCGCATACATCGGTATGTATTATTTCCAATAAGTCGAGCTTGTTCCATTGTTCCGGAGAACGGAGTTTTAGTCATCTTGCCCATGAGGCACGGTTCAAGTGCCAAGTGATTCATAATCAAGTGACTCCAAAAGTCCATCGATGGAGTTTCTTCATGCGCTTTAACGATATGACCTAAACGGCAGCCACAAATAAGTTGCACTATCATTATTAACTTTGCATCTTTTGGTTTCAATATTATGAATATGTGTATCACTCGATCGAGATCCCATGAACCATTTTCATTGGGTGTGTAACCATATAAGGTTTTATTCATGTAAATAGAATAACAGTTTATTCTCTTACTTAAATGAATAACCGTATTGCAATAAACATGATCAAATCATATTCATGCTCAAGCAAACACTAAATAACATTTATTTAGGTTCAACACTAATCCCAAAGTATAGGGAGGTGCGATGATGATTATATCAATCTTGAAACTACTTTCAACACACATCGTCACTTCACTCTTAACTAGTTTCTTTATTCGCAACTCCCGTTTGAAGTTACTACTCTTAGCAATAACCAGTACCAAATACCAGGGTTGCTATAAACACTAGTAAAGCACACATAAAACACCGTATATCAAATATACCCTTTTTCACTTTGCCATCCTTCTTATCCACCAAATATTTAGGGCGGTTCTGCTTCGGACCATTTCCTTTGGTTAAGACTCGTTTGAGGCTTTGGTTCAGCTTTGGGTTTCTTCGTGGGGTGACAACTTTCTTGTCAATCTACTTGAAGTTCCCTTTCTTTCCTTTGCCCTTTTCTTGAAACTAGTGATCTTGTCAACCATCAACACTTGATGCTCTTTCTTGATTTCTACCTTCCGATTTCAACATCAGAAGAGCTGGAATCATTTTTGTCATCCCTTGCATACTATAGTTCATCATGAAGTTCTACTAACTTGGTGATGGTGACTAGAAATTCTGTCAATCACTATCTTATCGGAAGATTAACTCCCACTTGATTCAAGCGATTGAAGTACCCGACAATCTGAGTACATGCTCACTAGTTGAGCGATTCTCCTCCATCTTTTAGCTATAGAACTTGTTGGAGACTTTCATATCTCTCAACTCGGTATTTGCTTGAAATATTAACTTCAATTCCTGGAACATCTCATATGGTCCATGATGTTCAAAACATCTTTGAAGTCCCGATTCTAAGCCATAAAGCATGGTGCACAAAACTATCAAGTAGTCATCATCGAGCTAGCCAAACGTCATACGCTCAACCGCCTCCGCAATAGGTCGTCACCTAGCGGTGCATTAGGACATAATTCTTCAGGCAGCAATGAGGATAAACCTCGGATCACGGATCAAATCCGATCATTGCTACTAACATTTTTCAACACAATTTTCTCTAGGAACATATCAAAATAAACATATGAAAACAACAACGCAAGCTATTGATCTTACAACATAATTTGCAAAATACTACCGGGACTAAGTTCATGATAAATTTAAGTTCAATTAATCATATTACTTAAGAACTCCCACTTAGATAGACATTCTCTAGTCATCTAAGTGATCACGTGACCAAATCAACTAAACCATAACCGATCATCACGTGAGATGGAGTAGTTTTCAATGGTGAACATCTTATGTTGATCATATCTACTATATGATTCACGCCGACCTTTCGGTCTCCGTGTTGAGGCCATATCTGCATATGCTAGGCTCGCAAGTATAACCTGAGTATTCTGCGTGTGCAAAAGCTTGCACCGTTGTAGATGGACGAAGCTTATCCACCCGATCATCACGTGGTGTCCGGGCACGACAACTTTGGCACGGTGCATACTCGGGAGAACACTTTTGATAATTTAGTGAGAGATCATCTTATAATGCTACCGCCATCAAAGCAAGATAAGATGCATAAAAGGATAAACATCACATGCAAATTAATATAAGTGATATGATATGGTCATCATCATCTTGTGCTTCACGATCCCCATCTTGCGGACCACCATGATCACCATCGCCACCGGCGCGACACCTTTGATCTCCATCGCAGCATCGTTGTCGCTCGCCAAACTTATGCTATACGACTATCGCTACCGCTTAGTGATAAAGTAAAGCATTACTGGGATTGCATTGCATACAATAAAGCGACAACCATATGGCTCCCGCCATTGCCGATAACCGGTTACAAAACATGATCATCTCATACAATAAAATATAGCATCACGCTTGACCATATCACATCAAACATGCCGCAAAAACAAGTTAGGCGCCCTCTACTTTGTTGTTGCAAATTTTACGTTGCTACGGGCTTAAGCAAGAACTAGTCTCACCCACGCATCAAAACCACAACGATATTCCAAATAGACTCCGTTTAACCTTCTCAAGGACCGGGCATAGCCCACCTCGGTTCAACTAAAGTGAGAGACAGGCACCCACCTCACCTTTAAGCAACGAGTGCTCGCAGGGTGAAACCAGTCTCGCGTAAGCGCGCGTAATGTCGGTCGGCCGCTTCATCTCCAATACCGCTGAACCAAAGTATGACATGCTTTGGTAGGTAGTATGACTTTATCGCCCACAACTCACTTGTGTTCTACTCGGCAAAACATCAAACCATAGAAATAAACCTAGGCTCGGATGCCTGTTGGGAACGAGTAATTTCAAAATTTTCCTACGCACACGCAAGATCATGGTGATGTATAGCCGAGAGGGAGAGTGTTGTCTCGACTCGTAGACCAAGCGAAGCGATCAACGTAAAGGAAGTAGTCCCTCCTCGCGATCCGACCGATCCGCGCCATTACTCCGCGCCCGAAGTTCTTGACACCGACAGCTCGATGGCGCCCTGACTGATCCAGCCGAGTGTCGAGGGAGAGTTTCTCGACCGACGGCGTGGTGGCGATCTTGATGTTTCACCGAGGGCTTCGCCTAAGCTTCGACGGTATAACGAGGTGGAATATGGTGGAGGGGGCACCCACGGCTAAGAACGATCTCACGATCAACTTTGTGTTCAAAGGTGCCCCTGCGTATATAAAGGAGCAAGGGGAGGGGCGCGGCCAAGAGGAGGCGCCGAGGAGTCCTACTCCCTCCGAGTGGTTTCCCCCAATCCTAGTTGGACTAGGATTCCGGGAGGAAAGAGAGAGGGGGCGGCCCTTCTCCTAGTCCTAATAGGACTAGGGAAGGGGGGGCGCCACCAAGGGCTGGCCCTCTCCTTTCCACTAAGGCCCATCGAGGCCCATTTACCTCCGGGGTTCCGGTAACCTCCGTATCGTAAATTCCGCCCGGAACCATTCCGAACTCCAAACATAGGCTTCCAATATATCAATCTTTATGTCTCGACCATTCGAGACTCCTCGATGTCCGTGATCACATCCGGGACTCAACTCCTTGGTACATCAAAATACATAAACTCATAATAAGCCATCGAAACCTAAGCGTGCGGACCCTACGGTTCGAGAACAATGTAGACATGACCTAGAACTATTCACGGTCAATAACCAATAGCGGGACCTGATGCCCATATTGGTTCCTACATATTCTCGAAGATCTTTATCGGTCGGACCGCATAACAACATCGTTGTTCCTTTGTCATCGGTATGTTACTTGCCGAGATTCGATCGCGGTATCCAATACCTAGTTCAATCTCGTACGGCAAGTCTCTTTACTCGTTCCGTAATACATCATCTCACAACTAACTCATTAGTTGTAGTGCTTCAAGGCTTAAGTGATGTGCATTAAGGGGCCCAGAGATACCTCTCACAATCGGAGTGACAACACCTAATCTCAAATCGCCAACCCAACATCCCTTTGGAGACACTGTAGTACTCCTTTATAATCACCCACTTGTGGCGTTTGGTAGCACCCAAAGTGTTCCTCCGAAACGGAGTTGCATAATCTCATAGAGAACATGTATATGTCATGGATAAAAGCAGCAACATACTAAACGATGGTGCTAAGCTAAGGGAATGGGTCATGTCAATCGATCATTCTACTAATGATGTGACCTCATTAATCAAATAACAACTCCTTGTTTATGGTTAGGAAACATAACCATCTTTGATTAACAAGCTAGTCTAGTAGAGGCATACTAGTGACATGTTGTTTTGTCTATGCATTCACACATGTATCATGTTTCGGTTAATACAATTCTAGCATGAATGATAAACATTTATCATGAAATAAGGAAATAAATAATAACTTTATTATTGCCTCTAGGGCATATTTCCTTCAAAAACCCTCACGAATGCTGGCATATTGCCGGTCAGAATGCATGCCCAATACAAAATAACAAAGGCACACAACCCCGAACGAACTAAAGCTAGGCTTGCCTTACATTATCAAGTCTGAACTACCTTTATTCATCTTATTCTTAAATACTTGCAATACAAAAAAAATTGAACAAGTATTTGTAAAATGTTGATCAAGCATTTGATAAATGTTAAATTGTATAGGAAAAATGTTGACCCTGAATTAAAAAATGATGATTTTTTTATAATTTATATAAAAAACTGTTAATCAAGCATTTGAAAAATGTTGATAAGTATTTGAAAAATGTTAAATGTGTATAGAAAAAATATTGACCATGTGTTAAAAAGTTAATATTGCATATTTGAATTTTTAAGCAAGCTTTCAAAATGTTTGTGTGTATAATAAATGTTGATCATGTATTTAAAAATATTAAATTTGTATTGGAAAATGTTAAACATATGTTAGAAAATTGTTGTTGACACATACAAAGTAGAAATGAAAGCAAAAAATGAAAGAAAAAAGGAAATAAAACTAAGGAAACAAATGAAAACCCGGGAAAAAAAGAAAAGTAACAAGAGAAACAAAAAGAAAAAATCCGGAAAAAGCCCTATACTTGCTTCAAGTAGGTCGCGCCCGCTACTTACAGAACAGTGGGTGGGCGTGATGTTACCGCTTGTTCTGCTCCGGAACCGCTTCAAGCGGTGATCACGGGCGATTCTTGCCTTTCTCGGCGCCGACAACACCGTGGGTCCTCGCCTCTCCGCTCTCGCTCCGGGCGAGAGTGGTGACCCGGTAGTTTCTCTCGTGGGGAGATTGAATAGGCATAGTTTGTTTCGAGGTGTTGCATCAATGATGGGGACAGCGCCGGTCGAAATAATCTGTCGCTCTTACCTCATCTCGGTAGCACTCTAGGTGTGGCGCCGAGGAGGTGGCTCGGCCTTGGATCCGGCGAGATTTGTGTTTGATGGTCGGCACCCGCTCTCCGGGTGGCGTTGGTGTCACCGTCTCGGTTGTGTTTGGTGTCTCGCAATGGGGTGCGTGGATGGAGGCAATCGCAGCTCTCTTCTTCGATCGCATCGGATGAAGTTGATGACACCGGATCTAGCGGACACGGAAAGAACCCCCGGCGTGCCACAAAGCCCGGTCTGCATTTGCGGCGGTCCGTTTATCAGCTCGAAAAGCATCATTGTATGCAAAGGTGCCCTCCAGATCTGGTATGACGGTAACTCCTTCTTTCTTCAGCGTTGCCTTGGTGGCGGTGGAGGTTGATGGTGGGCGACGTTGCGTGGACAAGATTATGTCAGTGAAATTTTAGTTTTGCTTCTTGCAGAATCTTTGATGCAATATTGCAAGACATATTGTATGTCTTTGTAATGACCACATATGTACTATTTGTAACCTATTTGCTTAATCAAATATATGTGGTTATTTTTTTAAAGTTGTGGGCATGATAGATAGCTTTCCGTCCTTCCGAGTTCCAGCGTTCAACTTGTTTTACCTTTTTTCTTCTCCTTTCCTTAAATGTCTGAAAATGGGCCTGCCCGACTCATGAGCCGCTGGTCTCGGAAGGTGAGATATAGTCCCTGAGGCAAACCCTATTCGCCTTTAGCGCCGTTATTGTTTTTCCAAATGGGTGCATACCCTCATCTTGTGGGCCCATCTATCCTTCTCCTATCTACATTTCAAAACGCAAACAATGTGAGGTTGTGGCGTTCGAACGGCGACATCCGGTTAGCAGTACTACCATCAACCACCACGCCAACAAACTTCACGTGCTTAGGTACCTCTCCTCGTTCTTTTCTTCTTTAATTTCCTTTTCTTTTTCCTTTTCTTTTTCCTTCTTCTGGTTCAATGAACTTTTTCAAAATTGTAATTTTTTTCCAAAATGGATGAAGTTTTTTATAAATTTGATTAACTTTTTTTTAATTTTGATGAACTTTTTTCTAATTCGATGAACTTTTCTTCAAAATTGATGAACTTTTCTTCAAATTTGATGATCTTTTTTCCAAAAAATTGAACTTCTTTGAAAATCAATGAACTTTTTTAAACTCGATGAACTTTTTCTTTCAAAAGCATTGAACTTTTTCAATTTTTTCCTTAACTGTTTGCAATGTCGGTGAACTTTTTTAAAGTTTGTGAACTTTTCGTCAAAAATGATGAACGTTTTCAAATCCATGATGTTCTAAAAATAATACAGAAATCATAGCTATATAATAGACGCGGCCCCGCTTGTTCTTATAGAGTTGGCGCTATTAGTTGTAACCAATGTGTAGTTGCTCGGTGGTTATTGGAGGTCGGCCAATGAACCAACCACCAGTTCAATCCTGGAGAATACACTTTTTTGCGGTTTTTGGTATTATAGAGGTTGCTGCGCCAGCATTCATGGGCCGCCAACAGGCGGCGGCGCTTAGAACTGTTCACCATAGCAGGCGAACAGGAACTCTCCGCGCGGACCGAGTTGCCCATTTGAGAGAAACCCTGTGGATATTGGGCCAAAATGTAGCCCAAAGGCATGCGGCACACCACAGTTTACAATTCCTGTGGTTTACGCTTTAATACCACATCGCTTGAAAGGTAGATTAAACATGTTTATAAGCTTTCCACGCTGAATGATAGCACGTGTCGGGGGCGTGACAAACTCAAAAACTGGTATATGATGATTGAAATTTACTCAAGACCCACACGACCTGTGGGTGTGCATTTTTGTTTTTGAGTCTGGAGGTATGTTTTCTTTTTTCTTGCGGGTGAGTCTGTAGTACCTTGTTTGGACATTAACTGCTCTTAACGCTTGGAGATTGCATCTCTACTCTTAATGTCTCGTTGGTAGGTCGCGTTCGGGTTTTATTTTCGCCCCACCTCATCCGGTCTTTTTGGTACTTCTTTGGTACTTCCTCCCACCTCCCACCGTTTTATTTAGTTGGTTTTTTGTCCCCCACCCCACCGATTTAGTTTAGCACCCTCTCCACCGAAAAAAATCTTAACGGATCATAACTTTCCATGCTGGTGCAAGTTATTTTTAGTAATGTCTTTATGTGAAAGAATCAATCACGATCAATCTCTAAATATCAAATCTAAATTAATTAACCTTACCTTAAATTGCTCAATCACATTAATTAGGAAACAAAATAACCGATTTTAAGAAAATATCTACTCTTAATGGAGGGTATTACATACCAAACATAGGTCGCATTAGCTCCTTCCTTCCCTTCTCTTCCCTTGTCCCTCGGCCTCATGCTCGTGGCGCTGAAGTGGCATCGGCAGTGATGGGGCGAGGACATCATGTGGCAGCCTGAATCACGAACACCGCACCTCGGTTCTGCTCCTCCCAAGATATGGGTGAGTTCTCGTGATGCCCACCCTAAACCCTCCACGCCCTACAAATTCCTCAACCTCTACCATCTCGATTTCGGCCCATGCTCTGATCCAAATGCGATGCAGCTCCGGCCGATTGACAATGGAGGTTTGCCATCCTTCCTCTCAGCACCCACTCCTGGAGGAACGACACGCCATGCCGATCGAACCCGGTCGAGATCACTCACCAAGATTGCTATTCGGAAGTTTTGTTAATATCTCTACTCCTAATGTCTCAGTTGGTAGGTCGCGTTCCGGGTTTTATTTTCGTCCCACCTCACCCGGTCTTTTTGGTACTTCTTTGTTACTTGCTCCACCTCCCGCTCAGCCGAGCGGTTTATTTTCGCTTCTCCCACCTCCCGGTAGTTCCTCCACAAAAAATCGAACCAACCAATATCTACCCTAATGGGCGTTGGTAGTCCCCGCCGGTCAATTTTCGCCCCACCACTTTCGTCCGGTTTTTCGTAGGTTAACCGTCGAGATTTTTTGTCGCCTCCCCCACTTCATCGGTTTATTTTCATTCACCCTCTCACACAAAAAAACTGAACGGATCGAACTTTCCATCTGGCGTAAATTATTTAGTAATGTCTTTATGTAAAAGAATCAATCACAATCAATATCTAAAGATCAAATCTAAATTAATTAATCTTCATAACGTTATTTCCTTTAATCCGCCCATAACTTTCCTTCCTTGTTTGGGTAAACTGTTTGGTAGCGAGATTAGGAAGCTTCCTATGAGTGTAGTAATAGGAAGTATTCTTTTCTTGATGGTTCGTTTCCATGCATGGTGATAGTTAATTATGCCAACATTCACCACTATTTATCAACTTCATCAATCGTATCCATTTCTACCAGTTTTAAGGAATCTTCGCTATGTCTTTTTAAGGATTCGCTCGCTAAGTCGCGTCAACGTTATTTTCACAAACAATCTCTACTCCTAATGGAGCAGTTGGTAGCCTCGACGGTTTATTTTGTCCTCCTCCCACCTCCCTGGTTTTTTTCATGCTCCTCCCACCTCCCAATTTCGTTGGTTTTGTTTCCCGGTTTTACTGCCCCTCCCACCTCCCAATTTCGTCCGGTTTTATTCGTCCCACCTCCCACCACCCCTCTCTGGTTCTTTTTCTCTCCTCTTTCCTTGCAAACCAATAATTTCCTAACATACAAAAGATCACAATCTATCTTTCCTTGCCGAACCAATCGCCCTACATCGTGCATTTCTTTATTAAGAAAACTAACACGTAAATCTTAACGCATTGCAAACAAACCGTTATGGACCTAATTAATTTATTATGGAATCTATCGTGGTCACATTGGTTCTTTTTCTCCACTCTTTCCTTGCAAACCACTAATTTCCTAACATACAAAAGATCACAATCTATCTTTCCTTACCGAATCAATCGATCCCTACATCATGCATTTCTTTATTAAGAAAACTAACATGTAAATCTTAACATTGTAAAGAAATCCTTATGGACCTAATTAATTTATTATGGAATCAGCGTGGTGCATCTCTCCGCCGGAAAAAATCCATCCATCTCCGTTAAAAGGAAAAGAGAACATGAACGATCAATCCCACACCGATCTCAAAGCAAAAATCGCCGCCTCGCTCTGCGGCCTCGCCGTTGCTCGACCCATGCCTCCCTTGCATGGCTGGCGCCGCTGTCTCCACCGCCACGCAAAGAAACGGTGGGCAAACCATCCATTCAAATCGCACCCCCACCCTCCTCCGCCATCCCTAGCCCCGCATCACCCTATCGCTTTCGCCTCTCTTTCCCTCGATGTAGATGGTGTCGGCGGCCTCGAGCACCGGTAGTGCCACCCTCTCTATCTTCGCTGCCGAGAGATGGGCCGAGGCTATCGTCGGTTCGCGCCCCGATTGGGCCACCTCCGGTTTCGACACCCGGCTCCACCTAACGTGCCCGACCCTCTCCGCTCGACCTTCCGGACCACATCCTCCGCGCCTCCATCCATCATCCACAAGGGCACTCCCGCACCCACCCTCCTAAATTCTCCATACCGCGGACAATCACCAAGATCCAAGTTGGCCCGATATCAATTTTCTTACATGCTTTCTTTATCAGTTGGTGATGAGAATGGGTTCCAATTTCTCTCGATGTGGATTGCAGGCAAGCGCTTACATGCATCCTCCGCGGCCCCTAAAGTACCAAGGTAAATGGTTGATGTTGTGTTTGTCTAGGATGATATATGTTGGCTCTGTTCCGGTTCATCCGAGCAGTTTGGTGACTAATTTCTGATAATTTAATTATATTAATTAAATGAGTGGGTGTATCGTCGTGCATTTATCTTGCAAAATGTTCGTGATGCTCGATGCACTTTGAGAATTGTTTATCTTGTCTTGCAGAACATTTGTTTATTAATGCATGAGAAGAATCCTTGTTACTACCTTGAACCTGTTTTAGAATCCATATTGTTATGCACTAGCGCTGTGCGTGGAAATAGATGGATTATGGTCCCATACCCAATAAGATGGATGTGTGTGTGGAGAGAGAGAGGGGGAGAGAGTGAGGAGGAGGGAGGGAGAGTGTGTGTGAAATTTGATGGTAAAAGGTGCCAATGTCACTTGATATGTATGAGAATATTAAATGTAATATTAACATAATTGATGCTGAACTCTTAAAGTTAATGTGGCCCTTCAAGCACGGGTGTTCTTCTAGTTGTAGTAGTTCAAACAAGCTCGGAATGGTTTGCGATTGCATTGTATTGCAGGCATTGCTCGGAGATTGCATTGCGGAATTGACTGCACTTGCGCTGCAGGCATCTTCTTTACGAGGCAACAACTCGAATTAATGATCATAGTACTATTCCTCCGTTTTTTTTAGTCTGCAATAAGGTTTCATCAAAGTCAAGCTTTGCATAATTTGACTAACTTTATAGTAAAAATATCAACATTCACAATATGAAATCAAAATTTTCAGATGCACCATGAAATGTATTTTCATATTATATAGTTTAAGTATTGTAGATGTTCATATTTTTTAATATAAATTTGGTCAAACTTTTGTAGTTTGACTTTGCCAAACTTTCGCGAGTAAAAAAACGGAGGAAACTATCATACATGATAGACCATGTGGTATTCGAGCTTAACCAAAAAAGGTACACCCTCGGTTCATATAAGTTTTTATAAATTGTGGGTGTGCATTTTTGTTTTTAGTCTGGAGTATTTTTTTTTGGGGTGAGTCGAGTACCTTATGAAACAAGCTCGGAATGGTTTGCAGATTGCATTGTATTGCGGCATTGCTCGGAGATTGCATTGCAGGAATTGACTGCACTTGCTCGCAGCATCTTCTTTTCTGAGGCAACAACTCAATTAATGATCATAGTACTACTATCATACATGATACACCATGTGGTATCTGCAACTTAACCAAAAAGTACACCTCGGTTCATATAAGTTTTTATAAATTGTGATGATAAAAAGGAACATGTATACACAAAAGGTTCACCTAAATTTGGTTATTTTAACAACAACAATCATTTCTATACTATATATAGGCAAGGGAAATTCAATCACCCTAGCCACCATAGCTACACTCCTGAATTTCGGTTCAATAATACTCCTTTGGTTCCAAATTACCAAGCACACTAGGTTTTGTCGGGACAAGTTTTTGACCAAAAACTATTATTGATACTTCAATCCCAAAATAATTATCTCAAGCTTAGTACAGTTTTATACTAGATTTAGTACAAAGTTGAGACACTTATTTTGGACGGAGGATATGTGACATAAAGTTGATGTCATTACCTCGTCTCAAAGTACTTACACGTGGTTGTTATTTTGCATCATCAAAGTTAGATTCTAAGTATATAATTGTTTTTACAAACCTAGTATATTTGGACACCAATTGAACAAAGAGATTATGAATGTATGATCATTTGTGCTTTACACTTACTATATGACTTAAAGATTGTAACTAGGCGGTAGACACCATCAACCATCTCAAATTGATAACATGAGACTTAAAAATATGTAGCTCAAATTCTTATTTTAGGAAGTGTTAGATACTTTTAACTTATGCTAACCCGTGTACAAAACTTTATGTACAATATTTTTCTTAGCTTGCAAATTATCATAAGTTCTTACCCAAAAGAAATAATAGTTTCTTACCAAATTTCATATATTTTCGCATGCCAATACTTTCACAATTCCTTGAACTTTTTTTTGCAAAAGGGAGGCAGATCTATTATAAATATCCATCGAAGTACCAAACACCTCAATCATAATAAAAATTGCATTAAGGTCCATGGACCATCGGACGACCAGTCGTCAAAACGAACCATCGACACTAAATCGCTGCTCCCATAGCGAACCGACGACCTTATCGATGACATTGAAATTCTTCATTGATGTCCCCTAAGGACCAGCACCGGTCCGCGGTCATCGCCGCTGAATCCTTGATTCGACTTAAAGAACCGACACAAATCTAGAGTCGTTAGCATCGCGAAAAACCCTATCCCCGTCGCCCAGGAGGTGGCGGGAATCTATCCGAGATTTGTCTAATCCGTCCGGTCAACATGAGGAGGATCGAAACTCAAAAGATGACTAAGAAGAAGAAGCCCCATCCGTCCAAGGCTGCCCTTGCGAAGACTAAAATCCTAACTTGTCTACTAGCGAAGTCGAGGCACCGGATATCATTCTAGTGATATCATGTGTGCATCCGTTGGGAACGAGTAATTTCAAAAATTTCCTCGCTACGCAAGATCATGGTGATGCATAGCAACGAGGGGAGAGTGTTGTCCGTACTCGTAGACCAAGCGAAGCGATCACAACATAGAGGAAGTAGTCGGCGTTCTCCTCGCGATCCGACCGATCCGGTGCCGTATCCGCCCCGAGTTCTTGACACACGTACGGCTCGATGACATCCCTCGATCCGATCCAGCCGAGTGTCGAGGGAGAGTTCCCGCCGACGGGGGCGATCTTGATGTTCTGGAGAGCCGCCTAAGCTTGACGATATGACCGAGGTGGAATATGGTGGAGGGGGCACGCACACGCTAAGGCGATCCGAGATCAAACTTGTGTGTTCTAGGGTGCCCCCTCCCGATATAAAGGAGCAAGGTGCGGCCGGCCAGGGAGGCGCTGGAGGGTCCTACTCCCAGGGAGTAGGACTCCCCTTCCTAGTTGGAGTAGGATTGGGGAGGGAAGAAGGAGGCCGCCTCCTGTCCTATTCGGACTAGGGGGGGGCGCTGGCCTGCTCGGCGGCCCTCTTCTCCTCGAGGCCCACTAAGGCCCATTTAGTTCCGGGGTTCCGGTAACCTCCCGGATTCGAAATTCCGATTTCACGGAACCATTCCAACTCCAAATATAGGCTTCCAATATATCAATCTTTATGTCTCGACCATTTGAGACTCCTCGTCATGTCCGTGATCACATCCGGGACTCAACTTCTTGGTACATCAAAATACATAAACTCATAATAACCGCATTGAAACCTTGCTGCGGACCCTACGGTTCGAGAACAATGTAGACATGACCAGACACGCTCCGGTCAATAACCAACAGCGGACCTGGATGCCCATATTGGTTCCTACATATTCTCGAAGATCTTTATCGGTCGGACCGATAACAACATACGTTGTTCCCTTTGTCATCGGTATGTTACTTGCCCGAGATTCGATCGTCGGTATCCAATACCTAGTTCAATCTCGTTCGCAATCTCTTTACTCGCCGTAATACATCATCTCCATCTAACTCATTAGTTGTAATGCTTGCAAGGCTTATGATGTGTATTACCGAGAGGGCCGAGATACCTCTCCGACAATCGGAGTGACAAAACCTAATCTCAAATCGCCAACCCAACATCGCCTTTGGAGACACCTAGTACTCCTTTATAATCACCGTTCGTTGTGGCGTTTGGTAGCACCCAAAGTGTTCCTCGTAACGGAGTTGCATAATCTCATAGTTACGGGAACATGTATAAGTCATGGATAAAAGCGAGCAACATACTAAACGATCGTGTGCTAAGCTAATGGAAATGGGTCATGTCAATCAGATCATTCTACTAATGATGTGACCTTGTTAATCAAATAACAACTCTTTGTTCATGGTTAGGAAACATAACCATCTTTGATTAACAAGCTAGTCTAGTAGAGGCATACTAGTGACATGTTGTTTGTTTATGCATTCACACATGCATCATGTTTCCGTTAATACAATTCTAGCATGAATGATAAACATTTATCATGAAATAAGGAAATAAATAATAACTTTATTATTGCCTCTAGGGCATATTTCCTTATCTCCCACTTGCACTAGAGTCAATAATCTAGATTACATAGTAATGATTCTAACACCCATGGAGTCTTGGTGCGATCATGTTTTGCTCGTGGAAGAGGCTTAGTCACGGTCGCAACATTAGATCCGTATGTATCTTAAATTCTATCTCCCACCGGACTAAGTCCCGGATGGAATTGAAGCGCCTTGCGTGCTTGGTCCTCTTGTGAAATCTGGATTCCCGCTAAGGCAATTGCTCCGATATTGTCACGAAGATTTTCATTGGACCCGATGCACTAGGTATGACACCTAGATGGGATATGAACTCCTTCATCCGGACTCCTTCATTAGCCGCCGGCTGCTATGTACTCCGCTTCACATGTAGATCCCTCGACGCTTTGTTTAGAACTGCACCCGACGGCTCCTCCGTTTAGTGTAAATCGATCCGGTCTGCGATTTAGAATCGTCGGGATCGGTCAAAACTTGCATCAACGTAACCATTTACGATGAGCTCTTTGTCACCTCCATATCGAAAACATATCCTTAGTCCTTTTCGTATTTGGGATGTTCTTGACCGCTGTCGTGATCCACTCTGGATTACTTTGGTACCTCCTGCTAAACTTATAGCAAGGCACACATCAGTCGGTACCGATTGCATACATGATAGAGCCTATGGTGAAGCATAGGGAACATCTTTCATTTTCTCTCTATCTTCTGCGGTGGTCGGGCATTGAGTCTTACTCAACTTCACACCTTGTAACACAGGCAAGAACCCTTTCTTTGCTTGATCCATTTTGAACTTCTTCAAAATTTTGTCAAGGTATGTGCTTTGTGAAAGTCCAATTAAGCTCTTGATCTATCTCTATATATCTTAATGCCCAATATGTAAGCAGCTTCACCGAGGTCTTTCATTGAAAAACTCTTATTCAAGTATCCCTTTATGCTATCCGGAAAATCTATATCATTTCCGATCAGCAATATGTCATCTACATATAATATCGGAAAATGCTCTGAGCTCCCACTCACTTTCTTGTAAATCAGCTTCTCCAAAAGTCCATAAACCCAAATGCTTTGATCACACTATCAAAGCGTTTATTCAACTCCGAGATGCTTGCACCGTCCATAGATGGATCGTTGGAGCTTGCATACTTTTTAGCTCCTTTGGATCGACAAAACCTTCGTTGCATCATATACAACTCTTCTTCGAAATCCATTAGAACGTAGTCTTTACATCCATTTGCCAAATTTCATAATCATAAAATGCGGCAATTGCTAACATGATTCGGACGGACTTAAGCATCGCTTCGGTGAGAAGGTCTCCGTAGTCAATCCCTTGAACTTGTCGAAAACCCTGCAAAGTCGAGCTTTTGAAAGTAAATTACCCGTCCTTCTTCTTGAAGATCCACTTGTTTTCTATTGCTTGCCTACCTCGGGCAAGTCAACCAAATCCATACTTTGTTTTCATACATGGATCCCATCTCGATTTCATGGCCTCAAGCCATTTTGGGAATCTGGGCTCACCATCGCTTCTTCATAGTTCGTAGGTTCATCATGATCTAGTAGCATGATTTCCGAACAGGATTACCGACCACTGCGGCGGATCTTACTCGGTTGATCTCGAGGTTCGCAGTAACTTGATCCAAGTTTCATGATCAACATCATCAACTTCCTCACTACTTGGTGCGATGTCTGAAACCGGTTTCGCGACAAACTACTTTCAAGTAAGGAGAAGGTACTATTACCTCATCAAGTTCTACTTTCCTCCCACTCACTTCTTTGAGAGAAACTCCTTCTCTAGAAAGGATCCATTCTTAACAACGAATGTCTTGCCTTCGGATCTGTGATAGAAGGTGTACCCAACTGTCTCCTTTGGGTATCCTATGAAGACACATTTTCCGATTTGGGTTCGAGCTTATCAGGTTGAAGCTTTTTCACATAAGCATCGCATCCCCAAACTTTAAGAAACGACAACTTTGGTTTCTTGCCAAACCACGTTCATAAGGTGTCGCTCAAGGATTTCGGCGGTGTTCTATTCAGGTGAATCGGCCGCCTCTAGAGCATAACCCCAAACGATAGCGTAAATCAGAAGAGACATCATAGATCGCACCATATCTAGTAAAGTGCGACTGACGTTCGGACACACCATTGTGTGGTGTTCGGGTGGGGAGTTGCTAAACTATTCCGCATTGTTTCAAATGTAGACCAAACTTCGAACTCAAATATTCACCTCCACGATCGGATCGTAGAAATTTAATTTTCTTTTACGATGATTTTCAACTTCACTCAAATTCTTTGAACTTTTCAAATGTTTGGACTTATGTTTCATTAAGTAGATATACCCATATCCGCTTAAGTCATCCGTGAAGGTGAGAAAATAACGATATCCGCCATGAGCCTCAACATTCATTGGACCACATACATTCATGTATGATTTCCAACAAATCTGTTGCTCTCTCCATAGTCCGAGAACGGGGTTTTAGTCATCTTGCCCATAAGGCACGGTTCAAGTGCCAAGTGATTCATAATCAAGTGACTCCAAAAGTCCATCGATGGAGTTTCTTCATGCGCTTTACACCGATATGACCTAAACGGCGGTCCACAAATAAGTTGCACTATCATTATCAACTCTGCATCTTTTGGTTTCAACATTATGAATATGTGTATCACTACTATCGAGATTCATCAAAATATACCACTCTTCAAGGGTGCATGACCATAATAGATATTACTCATATAAATAGAACAACCATTATTCTCGATTTAAATGAATAACCGCCTCGCATCAAACAAGATCCGGATATAATGTTCATGCTCAACGCGGCACCAAATAACAATTATTTAGGTCTAAAACTAATCCCGAAGGTAGATGTAGAGGTAGCGTCCGACCGCGATCACATCGACTTTGGAACCATTTCCCACGCATCGTCACCTCGTCCTTTGCGTGTTGCAATCCGTAGTCCTGTTTGAGTTGCAAATATTAGCAGAACCGATCAAATACCGGTGCTTCGAGCTCTAGTAAGGTACACATCAATAACATGTATATCACATATACCTTTGTTCACTTTGCCATCCTTCTTATCCGCCAAATACTTGGGGCAGTTCCGCTCCGGACTCCGCTTGCATAAGAATTTCGGCTTTAGGTCGATTTGGGTTTCTTCTCGAGCGGAACTTGTTCTGTTCTTCTTGAAGTTCCTTCTTCTTCCCTTTGCCTTTCTTCTTGAAACTAGTGGTCTTATTGACCATCAACACTTGATGCTCCTTCTTGATTTCTACCTCCGCAGCCTTTAGCATTGGAAGAGCCGGTATAGTCTTTACTAACCCTTGCATATTATAGTTCATCCGAAGCCTTTGTAGCTTGGTGGCGGTGATTGAAGAATTCTCAATGACACAATCATCCGGAAGATTAACTCCCAATTGTGTCAAGTGATTGTAGTACCGGACATTAGTATGTGCTCACTAAGAACTATTCTCCTCCATCTTGCAGCTATAGAACTTATTGGAACTTCATATCTCTCAATCCGGGCATTCTTGGAATATCAACTTCAACTCGGAACATCTCATATGCTCCATGATGTTCAAAACGCGTTGAAGTCCCGGTTCTAAGCCGTAAAGCATGGCACTCGAACTATAGAGTAGTCATCAGCTTTGCTCGCCAGACGTTCATAACATCCGGTGTTGCCCAAAGGAGGCACCCAGCGGTGCATCCGACATAACTCTTCCGCAGCAATGAGGATAATCCTCAAGTTACGGACCCATCCGTGTAATTCTACCATCATCTTTCAACTTTGCTTTTCAAGGAAGCATTAAAATTCAACGGAACAACAAGACGAGCCATCTATCTACAAACAAACATAAACAAGCAAGATACTATCGGTACTAAGTTCATGATAAATTTAAGTTCAATTAATCATATTACTTAAGAACTCCCACTTAGAAGACATCCTCTAGTCATCTTAAGTGATCACGTGATCCAAATCAACTAAACCATAACCGATCATCACGTGAAATGGAGTAGTTTTCAATGGTGAACATCTTATGTTGATCATATCTACTATATGATTCACGCCGACCTTTCGGTCTCCGTGTTCCGAGGCCATATCTGCATATGCTAGGCTCGCAAGTATAACCCAGTATTCGGTGCAAACTGGCTTGCACCCGTTGTAGATGGACGGAGCTTATCACACCCGATCATCACGTGGTGTCCGGCACGACGAACTTTGGCAACGGTGCATACTGGGAGAACACTTCTTGATAATTTAGTGAGAGATCATCTTATAATGCTACCGCCAATCAAAGCAAGATAAGATGCATAAAGGATAAACATCACATGCAAATCAATATAAGTGATATGATATGGTCATCATCATCTTGTGCCGTGATCTTCATCTCGCGACCACCATGATCACCATCATCACCGGGCGACACCTTGATCTCCATCGTAGCATCGTTGTCGTCTCGCCAATCTTATGCTTCTCGACTATCGCTACCGCTTAGTGATAAAGTAAAGCATCACGAAGCATTGCATTGCATACAATAAAGCGACAACCATATGGCTCCACCATTGCCGATAACCGGTTACAAAACATGATCATCTCATACAATAAAATATAGCATCACGGTTGACCATATCACATCACTACATGCCCTGCAAAAACAAGTTAGGCGTCCTCTACTTTGTTGTTGCAAATTTTACGTGGCTGCTACGGGCTTAAGCAAGAACTAGTCTCACCACGATCAAAACCACAACGATATTTCCAAATAGACTCCGTTTTAACCTTCTCAAGGACCGGGCGAGCCCATTCAACTAAAGTGAGAGAGAGAACACCACGTCACCTTTAAGCAACGAAAGTCTCGTGGCGGTGAAACCGTCTCGCGTGGCGTCGCGTTCTCGGTCAGGGCCGCTTCATCTCCAATAGCTGAACCAAAGTATGACATCGGTAGGTAGTATGACTTTATCGCCCACAACTCACTTGTGTTCTACTCGTGAAACATCAAACCATAAAACCTAGGCTCGGATGCCCTTGTGGGGAAGCGTAGTAATTTCAAAAATCCCCTGCATAAGATCATGGTGATGCATACGAGAGGGGAGGGTCTCTCCCTCATAGACAAGGCGGAGCGATCGGCGAGGGAAGTAGTACGCTCCTCGCGATCCGACCGATCCGCGCCTACTCCGGCCCCGAGTTCTTGACACACGCGGCTCGATGGCCCCTCGACTCCGATCCGCGAGTGTCGAGGAGTTCCGTCACCCACGGCTGGACGATCTTGATGTTCACGCGAGAGCCTTAAGCTGACGATATGACCGATGGAATATGGTGGAGGGCACCTGCAGCTAAGGCATCCGGATCCAAACTTGTGTGTTCTAGGTGCCCCCCGTATATAAAAAGCGGGGTGCGGCCGGCCTAGAGGAGGCGCTGGAGAGTCCTACTCCCAAGTGGACTCCCCCTCTAGTTGGGTAGGATTGGGGGAGGAAGAAGAAGAGCGCGCCCTCCTTGTCCTATTCGGACTAGGGGAGGCGCGACCTCCTGGGCGCCCTCCTCTTCTCCCTCGAGGCCCACTAAGGCCCATTTAGTTCCCGGGGTTCGGTAACCTCCGTACTCCAAAATTCGATTTCACGAACCATTCAACTCAAATATAGGCTTCCAATATATCAATCTTTATGTCTCGACCATTTGAGACCCTCGTCATTCCGTGATCACATCGGACCGAACTTCTTGGTACATCAAAATACATAAACTCATAATAAGCATCATTGAAACCTTTAGCGTCGGACCTACGGTTCGAGAACAATGTAGACATGACCGAGAACCGTCTCGGTCAATAACAACAGCGGGACCTGGATGCCCATATTGGTTCCTACATATTCTCGAAGATCTTTATCGGTCGGAACGCATAACCATCGTTGTTCCCTTTGTCATCGGTATGTTACTTGCGAGATTCGATCGTCCGGTATCAATACCTAGTTCAATCGTTACGCAAGTCTCTTTACTGTTGTAATACATCATCTCCACTAACTCATTAGTTGTAATGCTTGCAAGGCTTATGATGTGTATTAGGAGCCAGATACCTCTCCGGCAATCGGAGGACAAAACCTAATCTCAAATATGCCAACCCAACATCGCCTTTGGAGACACGTAGTATTTTATAATCACCCGATTCGGGGCGTTTGGTAGCACCAAAGTGTTCCTCCGTCGGAGTTGCATAATATCATATTGGGAACATGTATAAGTCATGGATAAAAGCGGAGCAACATACTAAACGATGTGTGCTAAGCTAATGGAAATGGGTCATGTCAATCGATCATTCTACTAATGATGTGACCTTGTTAATCAAATAACAACTCTTTGTTCATGGTTAGGAAACATAACCATCTTTGATTAAAAGCTAGTCTATAGAGCATACTAGTGACATGTTGTTTGTTTTGCATTCACACATCATCATTTTGTTAATAAATTCTAGCATGAATGATAAACATTTATCATGAAATAAGG